>PVJL010013802.1:0-30713 GCA_004026885.1 Lyroderma lyra
TCGCCACCGCTCCCACCCTCTTCCTCTGCCCGGTCGCCCGCCCCGGGCTCTTCGTCCCCGCCCCGCCCGGCCCCGCCCGGTCCCGGTCCGGCCCGGCCCGCGCGCGAGGCGCCACGGAACCTGTAGTGCGCTTGCTCCGGGCCGCACGCGGCTAAAAGACCGTGGGACCGCAGCCCCCGACCTACCCTGCTCTCAGCCGAGGGCGGTGCCCACGATGCCCGCTGGGAGTTGTAGTTCCCGTCGCCCTTCTCCCAGCCAGTGGGATTCCGTAAGAGAGATGGAGCTCTAGGGCTGGCGACTAACGGAAAGGGAAGGAGTGAGAATAGTGACACGACGATGGGGATGAGAAAGAGAAAGTCTCCAGAGGACTTGCGGTTTCCGGGGAGGGAACGCCAGAAACCCTGGGTTGAGAAGGTGGGGGAGGAATGACTCTCTACCCCGACAGCGCGAATTTCCTTCGTGTGTGCACGTTTGCGATCACGTGAGCAGGCATTTAAAGGAAAAGTGGCGGCGTCACGTGAGAAGGGCGCCTGCCTCAGACTTATTAAAGTTGCTTGATTTTTCTGCCTCTGAAATCGGGACCCTGACCCTTTCCGAACTTTAATGACATTGTTTTTAGAAGAAATAAAATAACACTTTGCATGCTGTGGCAATTTCTAGTACATTTTGGGTCTGGAATTTTAAAATCGGTCCTCAGAAGTTAGATATCCTTAGGTCTTAATTTTAAGGCTCTGGAATTACACGTGCCTTTAAACGAGGCCAATATTTTTTGTCTATTAACTCTACTAGGGAAATGAAATTAACATAAACCTACCAGGATAGAGGAATGTTAACTAAAATATGAACAGTGATTCTTAAGTGGTGGGATTTAGGGTGATTCTCTAAAAACTTTGCACTTTTCTGTATGATTTTAGGTTTGACATTTATTTTAGAAGTTGTAAGCACAAAAACATGGATGACCGTTTTATTTTTACTAACAAAAAGGT
Source organism: Lyroderma lyra (assembly GCA_004026885.1). Classification (NCBI taxonomy): domain Eukaryota; kingdom Metazoa; phylum Chordata; class Mammalia; order Chiroptera; family Megadermatidae; genus Lyroderma; species Lyroderma lyra. Next base: position 987 of record PVJL010013802.1, read on the forward strand.
ATCTGAAACGACTTTAATGTCCAACAGTAGGGGAAGGGTTACAAACTTTAAAGATTGCCAAGAACTACTTTTAATGATAAAGGGGGGAAAATGCTTATGATAAAATCATTAGCTTAAAAGCAGAAGACAAAATTGCGCATTCCATAAGACTTTAACTATGTAAATAATATTTGGAAAAAAAAAACCCGAAATACATTAAAATGCAGTTGACCCTGGGTGACAGATTATGTATGGGCTAGGTGTTTTCTCCTCTGTTCTCAGAAAAACTGGGGCAAAGGTAATCTTATAATTTATGATTGCTCAAGGAGTGATAGCCCTAATAACCCTAGAAGGCCACTGGACATTTAGCCTTTGGAGTAACTATTTTTATCCTAGTAAGTAGAAGGGGAAGTCACCTGCCCTGATCTCCTCCTTCCCTGTGCTACTGCTTTCTTAAAACTCATTTGTGGAACTGTCTTACCATGAATGGAGTCTCCCATACTGGTCTTTGAATTTGTGCCTGACACTCTGTATTGGAAAGCATCTGAGCGCTGCCATTGCCACAGAGCCCACAAGTCCACCAGACACAAGGGCTTCTTAAGCTTTCTCTTCACATTCTGGCTTTCAGAATTTCCTTCCTGTTATAAAGAATCAGCTCTGAGCGTCATCCTCCAGCTGTCGGGGCAGAGATTAGCAGCTCTGTAACTGATTTCTTTTCTTCCCTCCAATGCACAAGGGAGCTGCAGTACAGCCACCTGGCATGCGTTGGAGCTCATAGGCAGCAGCTGCCTACCTGGACTGCCACTAGAATTGATTACTAAGGGGATGAATTAATTCTTCAGTGGGATGCACTTACAAAACATAAGGAGTTGGAGCAGTGGAAAGAAACTGATATTCATCCTTTATTTATTCAGGCCCTGTCCACTGTTTGGGGCCAAGCATCAGGGCACGCTCCTCAGCCATTCTCCACTCCACCCCTACCCACCTGCTGCTTCTGACACCAGGCACAGTTGAAGATGGAGGTACCATCCTGGAAGCAGGATGATTAAGCACAAGTTTACAAACTATTTAGTTTGTGAACTATTTAGACTATAGGCCTTCTTCCCTCACTTGGCTCATTCAGCTTCCAGACTCTTGCAGGCAGGAATGTGTCTTCCATGCAGGAGACTAGAAGAACTTCTCTGATCAGTCCAAGAGAGAAAATTTCAAGGTACTAACCTGAGAGTTTTATAAGGAAATAAGCCAGCCAGATGACCCTTGGTGAAGACCACACCCATGTTCACAGAGTTTCCAGGGAACCATGAGTGCCACACTCAGGTGTGAGCAGATAGACAGTTACCAGGTGCATGAAGAAAACCTTTAATATGAAAGACAGAGGCCAACATAAACAAGCAAATAAATAAACAAATAACTTGGAGGAAGCAGAGGCTAAGCATGCAGAAGAAATCAAAACAAAAAAAAAAGGAAAGGAAATCATGAATATCCTCAGAGACTGAAGATATTGTATTTGTGAAAGAACATGCTGTTTCAAGAAGTGAACATTCAGAAAACAAACGAGATCTTTAAAACGAAAGCATTCTAGCAGAAATTTTAAAAACTCAATAAAGAGAAAGAAATTAAAAATAGAAAAAATGCATTTTATATTTGCTCAGATGGTTAAAGAATGGTCTTGTTTTATGGCTTTCGTTGTTGTGTCTAATGCAGGTTTTAACATGACATGATGCATTGTGTAGCTGCAAGTTTCAGTAAAAGTTGATCTTTTAGGGATTATTTTTCATTATCTTCATTGTTTTTTACTTAAATTCCCCCCAAAATGAAAGAAAGAAAGAAGAAAGAGAGAAAGGAGAGGAGAGGAGAGGAAAAAAAAAGAAAATGAATTAGAGGGCCAGTTCAGGAAGTCCAGCATCTGAATGAGTTTCAGAAAGAGGTAACAAAGAAAATTTTGGGTGGGGGTGTAGAAATAATTCAAAAAATTTCCCAAAACTGAAAGATGAGAATATCCAGAATGAAAGGAGGCATTAGGTGCTGAGCCCAATGGATGAAAATAGACCTAATTAATATACAGCTTGTAAAATTTCAAAATTCTGGGACAAAGAGATGATCCTTCAAATGTCTAGAGTGGATCAAGGACAAACTTTTCACAAAAGCTTAAGAATCAGAAAGATATTAAACTTCTTAAATTTAGTTCTGGAAGTAGAAGATAACGCCTTCAAATATTACAGACCCACTGCCTTCTCCGGAGAATAAACTGACAGTCAGCCAAGGTTGAAAAGAGTGGTGATCCGACTATACAAGTTAGGTAGGGGATCAGGGATTAATCCACCTGCTTTCATCCCTGCTTTCTGAAGTACCTGCTGCCTCCAACTCAGAACCATTTGGTGGTGCTACAATGTATATTTTTCCTATTGTTAGCTAAGGCTTTAGCTTTTTCAAGTCTGCTAAATTCCCACTCATCGTTTGCTTTTCAGCTTTCAGAACTTGCTATGAGCTCCTTCCTGCTCCACCTCTCTCTTTTTTTTTTTTTTTTCCCACCTCTCTTTGTCCTCCTTGTGGGCAAAGAATGAAAAAGCTAAATCCTTATCCTCTGTATTGGGAAGTCACATGGTAACACCAAAAATGAACATTTAAAAGATAGCATTATCATGCTATTCAGATATGTGGAAGTCAATATCCTAAGGATCATCTAAAATAAAAATGGTTGGCTCCCAAGAGCAGGAAGTGATAGGGTAGATGGTGGGAGCGATACTGAGACAGCTGTTTTAATCAAGACTTGTAGAACTATGAATTTGACTTGTCAAACCATATCATGCATAAATTAGATGCAAATATAAACTTTAAAAGCAGGCAAAGCAATACATAAACAGTTTATGGACACATAGCAGTGTACATACATATGCATGTATGAAAGTATAATAATGGACTGGAAGGAAACCCACTAAACCAAACAGTTCCTTTTCCTTTAAAGGAAGGGGACGGTGGGAGGAAAAATGGGACAGGGGTATTAATCAAAGAGGACTTGAGCTAAATCTGCTACACTTTATCTCTTTTTAAAAAATAGAGTGGAAGAAAATATAATAAAATGATTTTTAAAAATAGTTATTTCCAAGTAGTGGGACTGTGGGTGTTAATTAGGCTCTTCTTGGTGCTTTTTTACATCTTTCAATTTCTTAGATTGAAAAGCCAAAAAAAAAAAAAAAAAAAAAATTAGGCAGAGGAATGAATGGGGCAGTAAACAGATCGCTTAAAAGAATTTGGGATCAAGAGAGGCAGGCCTCACAACCTAGGAGTTTTGAGTTTGAGTTTGAGAGTGCTAAGAGCCTGCCAGAACCATGAAAATGCCAGTATGGACACATGTTCTCAGGGCAGCAGCTGGGCCACAGGGAGTTCCCCGAACCGAGATCCTTTTGGACCCTGAGGTGTTTCTTTCAGGGATCTAATTCCGGCTCCTACAAAAATGCTGGAAGATTTCTTGGTTGTGGGCCTGTCTGTAGTCCTGGACTTCAGTTGCCAGTACAAGTCTGTGTTCATAAAAGGTGGGCTCACAGTGCTCTCTAGTGGTCACAGTCTGTCTGTCACCCTCCACAGCCAGACAGAGCGGTAACATTTGTCAGCTTTCTCAAGCCCAGCATGAACTCCCCACTACATTCCATTCCCCATCCTTTACAAAAGTATTCCACTAAAGAAAGAAGGGGTGAAGGGAATATCCATGGAGATGAAAAGAACGAGAGCAGTTATGGCTACAATGAGCAAGGTAAGCAAGAGATACATGGCGGCCACAGGGAACTCAACGAGGAATACCTGGATAGGAGGACAAATCAATGGTCAGAACTGAGCATGGAGAGTCTGGCCTCAAGAGTCAGGAAGACCCTGGGCCCAGTGTCTGTCACTTTCTAGCGATGAGGTTGTAGGTAGGTCATTTTGCTTCACTGAGCTTGTGCCTATGAAAAACTAGCTCCTCTGATCCCTCTGAAGAGGCAGTAGAATGCAGTGGCCATGAGCTCACTCTGGAGCCAGAGTTGGAACAGAATCCAAGCATTGCCAGTTACTGTGTGGCCTCAGGTAGGCTCCCAAACCTTTCTGTGCCTCAGTAACTTGGGAATCTTAACAGTGCCTCCATAGGCAGGTCTGTTGTGAAATTCAACAAGTTAATGCTTGTAAAGTGCTTCGAAGAGAAACTTGCAATTCAGTGAGTTAGCGATTATTCTTATTTTAATAATACACTTGTGAAATTCCTAGAATATGTCAGATCAGAATGTTAGTTCTTCTTCCTCTGGAATCTGTCCCCATCATGAGAGTTATTCCCCAAACACGTCTGGTCAATATTTCACCATACCCTCCAAGTGTGGTTACCACTCCCTTTCCTCCACAGATCTCCTTCCCACACAATCCTGAGTCCTTACAACCCAGTTCCCAGAATGAAAGGAACCCTTAGGTGCTGACATCTTTTTGGAGGAAGTGAGGCTAACAGGCTTCCCTCAGAATAGTCCAAATTCCTTTGACTGCCCAGGGGAGGAAGCTGTGGATCACAATGCACCTGATCCCACTGACATCCCTTGCAGAAGTCAAGAGGCTCCCAAAGGTGGAGCCCAGGATTGCCACAAGGAACCATACTCATCTACACTAGTGAGGGACACTTGCTTTCAATTGTTACTCCAGGGTAAGCTACAGGTTCTTAATCATCTAAGATCAGTGCAGAGTGAGGCAACTGTGGCCATAGCAGAGCTTCTGTCCATATAGAGCTGACTGGTCATGAAGGATGGCCAGACATTAAGCTGACATCAGCCAGATATCCAACTGTGTCATGAGCTCATCAGCACCACGCTCTTGGCCTTCCAGAATAGCCTGAGGAGGAAGTGGAAGACAAATGAGATCAGGACCTAGTAGGCAGTTCAGTCAAGACCAAGGCCTATGAAAAAGAAGCACACTGAGAGTTTATACAAAAACCTTTTATTTACTATTTATATTTCTTCTCCCCACCCCTCTCCCCCGATCTGGAAGCCAGCCAGCTCCTAAGGCTTCCTGCTGCCTGGCTCTTGAAACTGGGGCCTTGGGGACATGGATGGGGCTTATAAAGGTGGGAAATCTCCTCACCCACCAGTTGTGGAAGTTGAAGGAAACTTTCCTGCCTGCCTGAAGCTCCAGCAGCTTCCCAGGGTAGCCCCTCAAGTCAGAGGATCCATCCTCCACTGGATGGATTAGAAGACGAGATAACATGTTTCTCACAGAGGCCCAGAGGCTCCCCATCACTCCTGCTTCTACACTGCACCAGGCTCTATAGCTGAACCAATCTCTCTCAGGGAGATGGAACCCAGCAACACAGGGGTGGGGGATGGGGGCGGGATGGAAAAGGCTGCACTTCTTGGTCCTAATCAACAAACAGGAAACAGCAAGAGGCTAGCCTGGTTGAACTGAAATGGGAAAGGAGAAGAAGGGTGCAGAACACAGATGGGTTACTGGCCTGGCATGGGGCGAGCTGGATACCTGTCAAGAAAGGTTATAGCTCCTATGGGAGAAGGTGTGCCTATCCCCACAACCACCTGGAAGAGAGAAAAGGGAGCCCATTCCCACTCAAGACAAAGCTAGTGATAACAATTCACTTGGGGTTTGAGAGTGCCAGGAAGGGGCACCCATTGGCACAGAAAAGAACAGCTAGCCTTCATCTGCCAGATCTGGGTTCATCTGCCTCCCTGGCCACCAAACCCACTCCAGGTACTGTCACCCCTACCTCTGCTGTTACTGCCCCACCAGAAGCTCTGGATACCCATGAACCTGCTGCAGACTGGTGCTGCGGCCAGATTCCTGCTGGTGGGGCAGAGACTAGGGCCCTGAACTCCAGGGCCCTTCCCCGGATGAGGCCCGCCCATGGATTTTCAGGGCTCTTTCCCACAGTCCTGATGCCATGAGCCAGACATACAGAATCCTCCTGGGAGGGCACTGGGCCCTCAGGGTCTCTGCAAGCCAAGATCCTGGGGAAGCGCTCTCAGGCAGGAAGAGCAGCCTCAGAACTGCCTTTGTGCCTCTTTCCTGTCCCAGGTCCTACTCTCCTGGCTCAGAAGTCCGAGTCTGCATCCAGGAGCTCTGCCTCCATCAGGTTGGTACGGGAGTGAATGGGCCCCAGTCCCTGCCTGCGGCCCTGTGCCCAGGCCGCCGGGGCAGGGGCGCTGGGCAAAAACGGATCCTGCAGGAGACTGGGCTCTGGGCAGAAGGGGTTGGAGACCAGGGTCCAGGCTCTCTGCCGGCAGGACTCCCCAGCTCCCCAGGCCCCTGTGGCCACCAGGCACTTCTGCCGGGGCAGCTGGGGCAGTCGAGGAACAGCACTGGAGGCAGGGGTGGGGGCAGGGTGGTGAAGCTCCGTGGGTGGCACCAGTGGGCACACCTCCTTCTTCCTCTTCCTCCGCTTCTTCTTCCGGCCCAGGCGCTTCTCCAGCTCAGGGGAGATCTCCGCCTCAACCAGCCACAGGTTGGCTTTTTCCTCAGGGGGCACTGACAGTGGGGGAGACAGCATGTGCCTGGCTCTGTCTACGTCATCCTTCTCTCCTCAGACCCCGACTCTTTGAGCTCGGGGGCCCACACCTCCAAACCTCTGGTGCCTCCGTCCCACACTTCCGATACTCCATGGCCTTTCCTTCCTTCTCCCCTTCCGGCAGCCCCTGATACTCCAGTCCTGGGGTACCCCCAGCCTCTATGTCCCCCAACTTCCTACAGAAGCCTGAACCCCATACCTGGAGTTGCCACAGGGGTGACAGACACATCTTGGGGCAGTATGGCTCCTCTCCGAGCCACCATCTTAGTGACATGCTGGGCCCAGGCGGAGGACACATCAGCTGAGGGCTCATTGAGGTCGAAGGCCAAACCTGCTGTGGGAATGGGAGGAAAGGTTAAGGAACTGTGACTGCCCAGTGCCCTGCAGTCCCCACCCCCGCTTAGGCAGGACCAGTCACCGTCTGCAGCTGCCGGCTCCTACCCCACCTAGCACAGGAAACCCGCCCTGGTAGTCACTGTGATCGCTACCCATTCCCGGTCTGAAGCGTGGGGGCTCACTGGAGGCCAGAAGTCCAGTTCCTAGAACCCTGACTCCCTCAAGCCCAGGGAGAACACTGGAGAAGACAGGAGAAGAGGAAGGGAGACAGTCCTCTTAGAACCAAAAGAAGCTGTTGAACCCGGGGCAGAAACAGAGAGGGGAGAGTGACCAGGGATGGCAGGGGGACTGGAGAAGAGTGAGTGTGTGAGAAGAGGACATAGTGGTCTCTTCCTCACAGCCTGTCTAGCAGTCCACGCACTCCAACAAGCCTGGGGCAGGGGTTGTGGGGTGGGGCCTGGTGCTGTGGGTGCTAAGGGGCTCTGGGGGAGGCAAGGGGTAGGAGCTTACCCACAGGCCCATCATGGGAGACGGTGTGCATACTGAAGGAGAGCTCCTGGCCTGGGTTCTGCAGCAGCTCACGCCGCTTGGAGAAGGCCTTGGCGATCATCTTGCTCTTCTTGATGCGTTTGGGCTCATCATCACTCTGCCCGGTCAACCTGAGAGCAGGAGCAGGTCGGGAAGGGAAAGTGGAGGAGCAGCCACTTCCCATGCAATTTTGGGCAAGACCAGCGAATCCACTCCCTACGGGGCTCTGAGGAGTCGAGGCTGACTCTGCAAAGAAGAGGGCCAGGAGCACAGGGCTCCTGTGTGCCCACTTCTCAAGTCAGTCCACTACCAGGAGATGTTGGCAGTGGGCTCAGCACCTGACCAGGGCTCCTAAGGACAGGAGGTGTCACCAGGGGGCAGCAGTGAGCCACAGAGAAGTGGCTTTGGGCGGCTCAGCACAAACCCTTAGAAATCACACCTGCCTGAGGCTATGCTGGGAGACAAGGGACCAACGCCTAATGATGGGGACACTGAGGCTGAGGGAGTAAGGCAGTAGAGTCAGGACAGGCCGGCAGCTGACCCCACCTGCACCAGGTGCGCCTCCAGATGAGCAGCGTGGCCTTGGTCCAGACCCAGGTGCTCATGGCAATGCCAGTTCCAAACATGGCAAACAGGTTGATCTTCTCCACCAGGAGGCTCGGACGATTCTTGATCTCACAGTCGGGGATGGGCTTCTTGGTGGGCAGCCCGATGGTCACATTGGCCTGGCATCTACGGTGAGGGGTGGTAGACAGATGAGGTTTTCTGGGTCTCCTGGGTACCCAGACAATCACTAAGGCCCACAGCACTAATTCACAAGCCTGGCTGCTCATTAGCATCACCTGGGAGCTTTTAACAACTACCAATGTCTGGGCCGCACCCCAGACGACTAAATCAGATCCCTGGGGGAGGGACCCAGGCGTTGGTGTGCTTTAGAGCTTCCCAGACCAGAAGCAGAGGCCGTGAAGAAGTATTCTGAATGTCGTGGACTGGTATGTGTTTTAATGTGCATTTGAACTGCTGTTCCTGGTTCTAGCAGGTGCTGCATTTCTTCCAGCAGCTGAGATGCCTTACTCTCTCAGATTCGTCCTCACTACGACACAAAGAAGCACAGGCCAGGCGGTGAGAATTAACAGGCTACGAACTTACCATAGAGAGGTAGCCACCTCTGTGTGGCACTCTACAGTCAGCTCTGTAAAAGGGGACTTGAGAACTGGAGAAAGCCACTTCTGTGACCAACAGTGTCAGTTAGAGAAGCCAAAACATGAGATGGCTTCTTACCAGTATAAACGTGCCACCCCAACAGCCATGGGGTGCAGACGGAAGGGCGGAATTGAGTGGGGACTTGAGGGCTGTTTGTCAAGCTTGCTAATTATAGATCAAGTGGCATCTTGGGTGCCCAGAGCAAGACGGACCGTTTCACCTGCTGTCTGCAGCAGGGACCAGGCAGACTCCCGCTGCACAGCACAGGAGGGCTGTCCCTGCTGTCGGGCTCTGGCTCCCATCACGGCTGCCCCCAAGCCTTAGACTCACAGCACATAGTCCCGGAAGCTACGCTCCCACTCAGCCTGGTTGAAGAAGTCGTAGAAGTGGCAGCTGAAGGTGATGAGCACAAAGCCAAAGGCCAGGAAGCCAAAGATTCCTGTGGAAGGCAAGGAGCGGAGGGCGTCACCAATCCCAGGTGAGGGAGCCGCTGTAGGGAGGAGGCTGTTTGCCCTACCAGGGCCTGAGAGACAGCTGAGTTTGGGGTGAATTCATGCTGGGCTCAGTTCAAGAACTGTAGTCTCCGAAGGCATGCAGGGCACTTGAGGCAACTGTGAGAGGCCCCAGTGGGCACGCGGAAGCAGTCTCAGCATGAACTTGAATTCTCGCCAAGAGAAGGTCCCCTTCTTTTGAACTGCTACCAATACACACACACACACACACACACACACACACACACACACCCAGCCCATGGCTCCTAACTTGTGCCACTGACTTACTGCCTTCTCCAAGACCTTATCCTGTAGGTCCCACAGCCTCAGAGAGGTGCCGTGTTGGGAGAATCTCAGGCCCAAGGCCCTGGGGCCCACTCACCCAGGCGCAGCATAGTCTCATTGATCTTGCTGGCAGCCTTCTCGCTCAGCAGCCCAGGGTGGTTACTCTTGATGGAGAACAGAGTCATGACTCCTGAACGGAAGGGAGACCTCAGACATTAGCGGGAGGCGAGGCCACTCTCCTGGGAGGAATGGGTATGTGGCAGGGGAGGTCCTCCTGGCCAGGTCTGATTACTCCTGTGCTGGTGTAAAGCTTGGGGAACTGGAGACACCAGAGAGATAGAGCACAGGTGGTGGCAGATATGCCATGGACGGGAAAGACTGGGACAGAGTGCCGATGGACAGTGGAGAAGAGAGAGAAGGCACCTCGGTGCTGGCCTGGCCCCCGCTCAGTAAGGCAGCCAGGTCAGAGCTCTTCTGCTGGAAAATGCATCAAAAGACACTTGAGAACAGCACTGTCCCACAGAAATACAATGTGAGCTACACACATAATCTCAAATATTCTAGAAGCCACATTAACAAAGTAAAAAGACACAAGTGGATCTAATTCCAATACATTTTATAAACAGCCGCCATTGTTGATTATATTACCATTTCAACATAGCACACAGTTTTTTGTGTGCTATGTCTTTGAACTGCAGTGTGTATTTTACACTTAACAGCGTATCTCATTCTGGACTAGTTTCAACATGTGGCGGATGGCTACTGAACAGGACAGCACAGATCCAAAACACAAATCGGAGGCCCAGACACTGCCAAAAAGTGGGAAAAGAGGTGGGGTGAACAGAAGGCTGACAGTGCAGGGGGAGGAAACGAAAGTTTACAAAGAAAACGCAACCGAGAAGAGCTAAGAAGACATGGAGGCTTATTGTGGAGGTGGTAAACTGAGACAGGGAAATTAGGGAACAGATTCTGTGCATGATGTGAAAACTGTGTGTGAGTGCATGTTATGGGCAAGAGGGGGATGAGAAACCAAGCTCCAGAAGACTGAGAGTATATATAAGTTCGGGGCACACACATTTGACTGAAGGCCCCAGGTCGATCCATGAGGACAGAGTAGGTCACCCACCACTGCACAAGGGCACCCAGCCGGGGGCTGAGTGGAGATTGGAACCCAGATCAGATTCCACTCAACAAGCTGTGAGCCCTAGCTCAAGGTTCTGGAGAAAGGGGTGCATTTTTCCACTCACCACAAAGGTGTTGTCCCATACCAAGTGCCCAAGGCACTGTGTCTGCTTAGAGGGGGCACCTTCTACTTAGCACCAGGGCCCTGTGGGACCTGGCTGAGTGCCCACTGCAAAGGCAGCAGAGCTTGCAGCTCCTGGTTCCTACTTTCATAGAGCAGGTGCTCAGTGCATTTGGTGGCCCGACTGGTCCTGGCCTGGTCCTCACTCACCTCGGATGAGGAAGTAACCTCCCACAATGAGCACCAGGCCAATGGGGGCCAGCACGAAGCCAGCGCGGTATCGGTAGTTCTTGTAGCCCACAAAGCAGATGCCGCTCACGGAGTCCCCATCCACCTGCAGCGGGAAGGGGCGGAAGGAGCAACATTGGTCACTGGTCCCCTCACCCACGCCCACCCCACTCAGGTCCCCAGCCCCCTACCAGTCACTATACCTGGGCCACAGCGAGGATTGCCACGGTGAGGACGAAAGGGAGTGACCACGTGAGCAGGTGGAAATAAGAGGTCTTGCCAGAGAGGGGCTGGTAAGTGGTGCCCAGGGCTTTGAAGGAAGTGTGCCAGGCATAGGTGAGGACCACAAACCAGACAACGCCAGCCATCAGGGCATAGTACACAATGACAAAGATGATGACACAGGACAGGGTCTCGTTGGAGCTGTGCAGATACATGAGGTGTCACTTGGGGAGGTCATGCTGTTATTCCCTCTACCCTGTCCCCAGACCCTTGGCTTCTAAGGTCTGGAGGTTCCCTAGGAGTCAGGGCTTGGAGACAGGACCCAGTCAGATTTGAAGATGCCCCTCTGAACAGAAGCACACAGTCAAGGTCCTAACCCTGAAACAAGGTCCTAACACTGGGGAACTTGGATGCAACAAAGTAAGCTGGATCCTACCCGGAAATCCCAAGTTCAATTACAGCCTGTCCCGTCTGCGATAAACACACATTTCAGCCTTCCTCCCTCGCCCTCACCTCTAGGTCCCCAAGACACCTACGTGGGCTCCCCAAGCCTCATGGTGCCATCTGCACGACAGACGATCTCCCGGCGGGCACCGTCCATGAACTGGGCCAGCCAGCCGATGCTGCCCACGAAGAAACACGCGTTGACGTAGAAGAGAATAACCGCAGGGTAGCGATTCGAATTCCGCCAGTCAGCCACAAAAGTGGCCTAGAAGAGAGAAGTGGAGTCCGTTCTGTGAGGTTAGGGTGATCCTGCTGCTGCAGACAGGATCCTCTTATCACGATCCCTTCCTGGGGACCCCAATCGGCCATCCTCTGCCTGCTCCCCTCTCCACCACCAGGGCCCAGCCTTTCTCACTGACAATCCGACTCCTTCCCACTTTCCGGGCTGAGTGTCCCGGCACCGCCCCCGCCCTTGCCCCTGACCCCTCCAGCCACGGGCCTGCCCTCGGCTGACCAGGGTGAAGAGCGTGCAGAGGCCCGTGATGGCGCCGAAGACCGCGATGTAGCTGTGCATGTCCTGATGCTCGGCCTCTGTGAAGAGCGGGTTCTGGCACTGGATCCCGCAGCCCTCCACGTCCTCGTACCAGCTCTTGGGGTTGTCGGTCCGAACCAAGGGAGCCTCACACTGGCCTGAACTGTTGAACTTGATGTTCTGCACTTCATTCTGGCATGAGGAAAGGGAAGAAAAGACAGTGAAAAGGGAGGAGGAGGCTCGGGGGGACCTTTGGTTTCATAAGTCACAGGGGTAGCATGGCAGAGTGGTTAAGGGCACGGACACTGGAGACAGCCTTCCAGGATCTGAATCCCAGCTCAATGGCTATGTCGCCTGGGGCAAATTGTTTGCCTTCTCTGTTACCTCAGTTTCCCTATCTATGAGATAGCAGGGGAAAAAATGGGATTCATTTGAAATACGGTGTTGGAGGAGAGCTCTGCGGGGACCCTGAACCACCAGAAATACAGACAAGTGGGTCCTAGAGCAAATTAAGCCTGAAGCATTGCTGGAGGCAAACATGACAAAACTGAAGCTGTCCTACTTTGGGCACACTGTGAGAGAGGGCAGGGTTCTATGGAAAAGACAATAATACTGGGAAAAATAGAAGGCAGCAGGAACAGAGGAAGATCAACTATGAGAAGGATCCACCCCATAAAAGAAGCCATAGGCCTGAATGCAGGAGCTGGGCAGGGCTGCTGAGGGCGGGACATCGCCCACATTGCTCATTCACGGAGTCCCCAGACCAATGGCACGTAACACACACCCCTACCTTGTGGTGGAGTTCAAGGGGCAAATGAATAGATAGATGTGACATCCATAGAATAATATGTGGCAGGTAGTAAATAACAGTAAGTAGCATTATTACCATCATTATTATCATTATTATCATCACTTAAGAGCTATCCTTCACCCCCCAGCACTAGAACACCTCCCGTCTCGGCATCTCCGCCTGTTTGACTTCCTAAATACACAACAAACATCCTAAGGGTAAGTTCCTGTCATCCGTAACCCCCTAACACCTAACAGAGTTGGTGCTCAAAAAATATTCGTTGAACAGTTAGTTATATTTTATTACAAGAAAACAATCCCTGATGGATGGGCCCAGCCAGCAAGCCTCAGTTTGGGTTTGTGGCCCGTTGACCCCATGGCTGCAGACTTGGGGTCTTCAGGAGAGAAGGCTCTGGGCTCCCATGTCCCCCCTCCTGCTGGGCCCTGCCCTAGGCTTCATCCTGCTCAGTCCAGAGAGCATGAACCCTGCCCTCCAGAGTACTCACCGGGCAGCCCTCAGGGAAGTGGTCGGGGGTGCAGCGTAGGAAGTCGGGCCAGCCCCGTTCCCTCTCCACGATGGCACAGGGGCCACGGGTGGCCTGGCAGAGGGTGCGGCTGGGTAGCTCTACCCGGTCGTTCTCACACTTGGGCATGTACACGGCACACAGAAGGGGCTGGATCACTGCCCAGCAGCGAGGGGCGTTACGGAGACCTGCAGGGTGGTGACAGGGTGGACACATTGCAGTGAAGACCCTTCTTCACTCTGACTCACAGACACAGCTGCATCCCCTGTACCCAAAGCCTAAGACATCTCTCTTTGTCACATCACAGGCCATCACTTCTCAGAGCTGTTGGGCAAGGTATTTCTCAACAGGGCATTTGGGCAGGAGGGTTCTCTGTGCTGCAGGTCTGCCCCATGTATTGAAGGACATTTAGCATCCCTGGACTCTGCCCACTAAATGCCAACAGAACCCCTAAATCACTGTGACAACAAAAAAATGCTCCACCCCCTACCCCACCCGCTGGCTGCATTCCAGAGTTGGTGACTGGAAGAGAGCCGGAAGAGGAACTTCTGGGGCGCTGGTCATGTTCTATGCCTTGATCAAGTACGGGTTACCTGTACTATGATGTACATACAGAAAAGTGCACCTTGTGAAAATCAAGCTTATGGTCTGTGTACTTTTCTCCATGTACATTACAATGCAATTAAAGTTTTACAAAACAGCCCCCGTTTCCAAACGCCCTGCTAGGAAGTATTAGTGCCTCTTGCTGGGAACCCCAGGTAGATTTACCTTTTACATGTTCAGGGGCATTCCTAAAACTTGCTACAGGCCTCTAATGGGGGAAGGAGGGTGGTGGGACCCACCCCGCACAGGGCCCACGCTCCAGATCCGGGAAGTGTTTCCCCTTACCCACCCCCAGGACCCCTGCTCCTCTTACCAAGCTGAGGTGAGATAGTAGAGAACAGGTAGGAACTTAAGAGGTAGTCAGGGAGCCAGGTAGGTACTCCAAGGCCAGAAGAAGAAACAGGAAATCAGACGGAGAGAAAGAGAGGAGGCTGTGTTTAGTGCAGAGGGAGGGAAGGAGGTGTCCACAAGACAGAAGCAGGCAGAGGTCTCCCAGCACCCCCGCCCCAGCCCACCTCCACCCCGCTGCCCCAGTGGCTGGGCTCACGCAGCATTCTGCCCACTCAGCCCCTCCTGACGCATCCCTGCTTCCGGAACACCTATTTTCTAAGCAGGAAGTTGTATTGGGAGAAGCCTCTGAGGACAGGAGCACCAACATGGGTGCTGGCCACTGGCCACTGCCAGTCTGGGGGGGGGGGTAAGGTGGGTCATGGTGGGTAGGTAACTGCTCTTTTGGGGGGAGGAGGTAATATAACAGAGGGATAGGGAGCAGGGACACTGCAATTAGCCTGCCGGAGCCCAAATCCTGGTTCTACCATCTCCTGGCTGTGTGATCTCAGGCAAATTACTTAATCTGTCTCCAGCCTCAGTTTCCTCATCTGTGAAACGCAGGGTAATAGGCTGACCTGTGGAGCTGCTGCGAAGAGTGAGATAATGTGTAAAGTACTTAGCATGGTACCTGTCATCTAGGAAGCACTCAGGAAATGGTAGCTATTACCATTACTTATCTGAGGCCTCTGACCACTCACAGCTCTCGCTATGACAGACCCTATTCCCGGGGTGCAGGGCAAGTTCCTGTCACTTAAGAAGCAGTGATCTCGGGGGATGGTTCCCAGGCCTGACTCCAATCAGAATCATTTGGGGAACGCTTATCACTCAGGATGGAGAGCCCACTCTCAGGAATTCTGACTCGGGGGGTGTGGGTGGAGAACACAGCAGTGAGTGTCAGGGGTTGGCCGGGAAGAGGGTACCTACAAAAGGGCAGCATGAGGGACTATCAGGGGTGCGGGGCTTGTTCTGTGTCTTGAATGTACTGAGTGGTTATATAACTCTATGTGTTTACCCAAATTCATAGAACTGTACAACCAAGAAGTGAATTTTAATGAATATTTACTGAACAACATATTAAAATGAGGGGTAGAGCTTCGGAGAGTAAAATGTATTCTAGAGGACAGCAGGCAGTTGATTAATAAAAATATTGTGTTATTTTTCTGGATTTTGCCGTATTTGTGGTAATTATCAACTTTTAAATGTGTGTAATTTGTTTTTTCTTCTCACCTAAAATATTGTTTTGTTCTTTAAAAATAAATTCCCTAAGGAAAAGATACATTAAATAAATCTTAAAAGACAATTCAGGAACCCTATAGCGAAAAAAATAAGTTGGATCCTTACCTCATTTATTATATAAAAATAAATTCTAAGTGAATCAAAAATAACTACATTATTTTTTAAAATTAAAGTACTAGAAGAAAAGATGGTAAATGGTTTTTTAAACCATACAGTGGAGAAGGCCTTTTGATGTATGACACAAAACCCAGAAACTATGACATAAAAGACTTAAAGACTTCAGAAAAATAGATAAATTCACTAGAGTAACAAACAAACAAAATCATAAGAAAAGTAACAGACAGAGTAAATATATTTCTGAGAGAGTCACAGGTACAGAGCTAATTTGCTTATAGGCATAAAGCTCTTCCAAATCAATAAAAATTTCATAATCCTATAGAGAAAAGGGCAGAAGACAGAATAGATCAGAGAAAATACAAATAGCCTTGAAACACACACAGAGAGGCTCAGTCTCACTCTTAAAATAAATGTAAAATAAACTACAATGAGAATCAATTTTTTAAACTTTAGAGTGAGAAAGATCAAAATACTTAAAAAGATTGCATTGGCAAGCATGTGGAGGAAGCTGGCACATCCGTCTATTTTTAGGAGGAATACAAAATTACTAGACACTTGTACAGACTATTTGGCATTATCTATCAAAATTTTATACTAGTAATTCCACTTCACATGTTCACAGAGCTAATTTATAAGATTATTCATTGCAGCATTGTTTGTAGTAGCAAAAGAGTGGAAACAGCCTGAAAACATATCCATCAATAGGCGACCAGCTAAATAGAATATCACATATCAGTATAATAGGACACTGCTCGTGGTTGAACTATTTGCATTGAAATGGAACTATCTCCAATACATCTTGTTAAATGGATGCAGCTGGGTGGAGAATGCTACTACTGGTTGTAGGAAGAAAAAAGCTAAGGACATACCTACATTTCTGCACACACTGGGTATCTCTAAAAGGACATAAAAATCAGCGTTGATGGTGTCCTCTGGGGAAGGGAAATGGGGAGCTGAAAACAGCAGTGGAGGAATTTAATTGGTGTTACTTTTGAATTTTGTACTATGTGCATGTAGTACCTACTTTTCAAAAGTAATTAGGCTTAAAAAATATGCAAATTACTGGGATGAGGGAAGCTCCCCAAAGAAGAGAAGGGAATGAGATTGGAAACAGGAAGAAAAGGGATATCAACTTTATCTTATTTATTTTAATAAAATGTGAAACAAAAAGAAAATATAGGGACACGGGCGTCAGTCTCTGTATTTTTCTACATACACAGACTTTTAAAATAACATTTAAAAGTATTAAACTGAAAAGGGGCCCATGTGTTTACCAGACGGTCAAAGAGGCTCATAGCTCAAAAAGGGTAAAGAACCATGCTATAAAGATATGATATTAAGATGATGTGATATCGGCAAGGGATAGACAAACAGATGTATAGAACAGAATAAAGACTACAAAAACAAAAATATATTTGGACACTGATTTATGGCAGAGCAGTAGAGAAAGGATATTCTCTTTAATAAATGTTGTTGAGACACTATATATGAAACTGGAGTTCTAAAAAAGATAAACTCCAGGTGAATTATATGCCTAAAATGAAAGGAAAATCTATAAAGTTTTGAGAAGATAACATAGAGAATAAATTCATGACATTGTGGTATGAAAGGACTTCTTAAAATAAGACACAATAAGCACTACTAATAATTTGATAAATGACTACCTTTAAAGTTCAGAATTTCTGTTCAACAAAAGACACAAAGAAAATGAAAAGGCAAGCCATAGAACAGACAATGTTTTCAATACCCACAACCTATAAAGGACTCATATCCATGAAGATCTCCTACAAATCTTACAAAAATGACAGCCAGCCCTATAGAAAAATAGGCCAAAGATTTGGACAGACACTTCACAAAAGGAAATCCAAGTGGCCAGTAAACATTTGAAATGGTGTTTAACCTCACTAGTAATCAGGGAAATGCAAATTAAAACCATAAATACACATCACAACATATCCATTAGATTGGCAAAAATTTCAAAGGCTGACCATATTGAGGGGCAGGAATCATGAGGAGCACTGGTGACTCCGCTCCAGGGCTGGTGGGAGTGTAAGTTGGTACAACCACTTTTAAAAACTGTTTGGGGAGTTCCCTGGTGGTGTAGTGGCTAAGGCTTCGGCACTGTCAGCACTGCGCCCTGGGTTCGATTCCTGGCCAGGAAACCACCCACGTACCAAAGAAATAAATAAATAAATAAATAATAAAAAACTGTTTGGTATTATGAGGGTATGCATGCCCTATTATCTAGCAATTCCAGTAGAAACTTGACCCAGGTGCACCAGGATATTCATAAAAGAATACTCACAGCAATGGTATTCATAGTGACCCAAAACTGGAGACAATTTAAATGTTCAACAACAACAAAATGGATAAATAAAATGCGACATATTCTATTACACAATGGAATACATTCAGCAATGAAAAATGAGCTGCAGTAACATAGATTAATCTTACAAAATAATGTAGAGCAAAAGAAGCAAGACATAAAATATACACAGCATGATCCCATTTGTGTAAAGTTCAAAAGCATGCAAAACTGAAATGTACTGTTTAAGGATTCCAAAACTAGAAGGTAAAACTATAGAGGAAAAAAAGGAAACGATTATCGAAAACATCGGGGTATTGGTTATTTCTAGAAGAGGAAGGAGCGGGTATGACTGGAATAGACAGAGGGGGTGCTTTTAGGGCACCCACCATGGTCTAGTTCTTGATTCAGCTGTCACTTCATAATTATTTGTTATTTAGACCTCTGTGTTTTAGGTTATTTCTGTATACATGCTATATTTCACAATTAAAAAGTTAAAAATCTGAAGGAAAAATGAAAGAGTGGTCCCTTAGGTGTTTTTCTATAATTTTGTATTTTACCAAAGTATATACAAGGTCTGACAATTAAGTTTGCAAACTTGCCACCATGCCCTTACATTGGCAGCACTGTACAAACAACTTGGTAAGGTTCCGGAACCTTGGTACCTCTGTGTCTCACACGTGTCAATGTGTGGCGGTGTCTTGCTGAGTGGTATTCATTACTGTTGTTGCGTGCTTTGGTGTGCCATTGTGAGAATGCTGGAGCTCGAATTAGAGCAACAAACATTAAACTTGGCAAGAGTGGAAGTGAAATCAGGGCCATGTTAATCCAAGTTTATGGGCATAATGCCATGAAGAAAATGGGAGTGTACAATTGGATTAAATGTTTTTCTGAGGGGAGAGAAAGTGTCACTGATGAAGAGAGGTCAGAGTGGCCAATAATGAGCAGAAATGATGAAAACATTGCAAAAATTTGTCAGATTGTGCATCAAAATCATTGGCTGACCGTGAGAAGCATTGCAAACCAAGTATAGATCGATCGAGAAACAGGAAAATCTTAACTGAAAATCTTGGCATGAGAAAGGTGTGTGCAAAAATGGTCCCGAAGGAGCTCACCGATGAACAAAAGCAAAGGAGAGTCAAAATTTGCCAAGACCTTTTGGAGAGGCAAGACGATGTTCTAGGCCGTGTTATCACTGGTGATGAAATGTGGGTGTACCAATATGACCCTGAAACAAAGTGCCAAAGTGCACAAGGAAGTCAAGTCAATTCTCCATGACCAAAAATTTCTGTCAATCCAAATCCAGTGTCAAAACAACGTTGCTATCCTTTTTCAAAACCAGCAAGATTGTTCATTATGAATTTGTACCAGCTGGACAGTGAACCAAGGTCACTATTTGGAAGTGCTGAAAAAGCTGCGTGAAAGTCAGACAAAAATGACCTGAACTTTTCACCAACAATTCATGGTTCTTACAAGATGACAATGCCCCAGCCCACACGGCCCTGTCTGTGAGGGAGGTTTTAGCCAGTACACACATTAACTGTATTGGGACGCCCTCCCTACTCACCTGATCTGGCCCCCATTGACTTTTTTCTTTACCCAAAGATAAAGAAAATATTGAAAGGAAGACATTTTGATGGCATTCAGGACATCAAGGGTCATATCACAACAGCTCTGGGCCATTCCAGGAAAAGTTCCAAAACTGCTTTGAAGGGTGGACTAGGCACTGGCATTGGTGCACAGCTTCCCAAGGGGAGTGCTTTGAAGGTGACTGTAGTGATGTTCAGCAATGTGGTAAGTAGCACTTTTTCTAGGATGAGTTTGCAAACTTAATTGTCAGACTGATACTTTTAACTGATTCTGATCATCAGCCAGGTCTGCAGACAGTTCTATGGAAATTCTTCCTGATTTGACCCTTCAAATAACTGCCATCACTGACAACATTCTCCTCTCATCTCTCAACTAGATGTCTGAGAATCAAGTGAGAAATTCCTCCCAGCTTCCCTGTTTCCTATTGGCTGCACCACTGGGAGACAGGGCCACACACCCCTGTGCACACACAGAGCCCAGCAGTGGTCAAAGAGGCTACGTGCTGGCTCTCAGGGACCCATTTCCTTTGCCAGGGTCAGGCCTCTCTGCTTTCTTGCCCCATTTACCAAACCAGATTTTAGCCAAAGGTGGACCACGGCCTGGATATTATGTTTGTCTGGTCAGCCTGGAATGCCTAAGAGGAGGCAGTTCAAGCTCTAAGGGGGAAAGATGCTGAGTGCCCGAAGAAGCCCAAGTCCAGAGAGTTGAAAGATATAGGAGAGACCTGAGTTCTACACGCACCTAAAAACCAGCCAACCTGAGCTATGAATTCCTCACTCATGCTTCCAAAGGCTCGGCAGTCTGGGCTAAGCAAGCACCAAGTGGCCACCTCTCTCCAGCAACTTCTATTCCAGATCTGCTGGTACTCTCCACGTAGATGTCCAATGAGCCAAGTGAGGAAGTAATGCACCTGGCCAAAAGTGAACCCATGCTTTCTTCCTAAACCTCCTCTTCCTCTAGCATTTGCTAGCTTAGTAAAAAGGGAAGGTACCAACCAAGCCTGAAACCTGGGTCCTCCTGCTTGCTCATGCTCTCCATCCAAACCATCCAAGTCCCAGTGGTTCTAGCTCTGAAACTGTGATCTGTCCCTTCTCCAGCCTGTTACCCCAGTCCTGACTGCCCTCATCTCTCACCTAGACTCCTTCAAACATCCTCCTAAACAAGCAACCAGGCTCCAGGCTTTCGCTGCAACCTTGGCTTCTTTACACAGTACTCAAAGAGACCTTTCTAAAATGCCAAGTATGATTACATTTCTCCCTTGCTTAAAAGCTTTCAATGGCTCCTTATTATCTTCTGGATAACATCCAAACTTCTTAATATGGGGTATGAATCCCTTTATTTTCTAATTCTCTGGGTCTTATCTCTTATAATTCTATCCCTCACACTCTCTGATCCAGCTCTACTAAAATTCTTACACTTCTTTAAAAGTATCAAGCTCGCTCTCTTCTACAACTTTGTACATGCTATTTCCTCTCCCTGTCCCTTCCTACCCCACCCTTGCTTAGCCCAGGTAATTCCTACTTATTTCTCAGGTCCTGGAGCTAATGTCAGTTCCTGGGGTGGGGGGGTCCTCTCTTGCTCCCCAAAGTCCTTTGTGTTCCTTCAGCTCCCTACTCTGTCACAATACCTTTCACAGGTATTGCTAAAGGCTGTTTAATTATCTGTCTTCCTTCTGATGGCAGGGATCATGTCTGTATTCTTACTTTTTATATGCCCCAGAACCTGATCCAGGATGACACATAGCAAGCACTCAAAACCCAAATGAATGAATGAATGGATGGATGTGTACTCAGAACTTAAACTTTCAGAAAAAGAAGTGAAGAACAAATCATCTCTACCTTCAAAAGTTTACAGATGAAGACAACCTAGAGCAGACAGGTCCAACCTGCGGCCCAGGATGGCTTTGAATGTGGCCCAACACAAATTCTTAAAACACTATGAGATTTTTTGTGACTTTATTGTTGTTGTTGTTTTAGCTCATCAGCTATCATTAGTGTTAGTGTATTTTATGTGTGGCCCAAGGCAATTCTTCTTCCAGTGTAGTCCAGGGAAGCCAAAAGGCTAGACACCTCTGACCTAGATATCTTTATCCTTCACCCACAAACCCCCCTCCTCCAAGAAGCAGGTGGCAATGACCATGTCTAATGCCAAATCAAGACCACTAATGCAGGACAGGACAAACCACTAGCCAAAGGTCCCCAGCTGGCAACCTGTCTGATTCTCACCTTTGGCTCAAGTACGCTCTACCCAACCACTGACCCAGCTCATGTCAACATCTACTTCCAGCCCTATTTCATAGAACATATTGCAGAAAGACCCAGCGCAGAAAGAGAGCAACCAGAACACGCATGAGAACAGGACTGAACTGAGGGATGATGAGCAGCAACAGAGAAGAGCTCAGAGGAAACTAAGGATCTGGGCTCAATGCCGGCACCTCTGAAGGACCCTGCCCCACCAGAAGCACATCTAGTGAGGTTCAAACCTGCACAGCCAGCAGATGGTTCTAACTCCTAAACTTTCCTGCCAAAACTACTTTTGTCAACTCTCAGCAACCGCTCTCAAGAGTATGGGCTGGAAAAGGTTCATACCCTTCCTCCTTGATTTGATGATAATGACCTAAGGGCACCATCACACATGCATTTAACTCAGGAGAACACAACCAAGGGCCCC
The DNA here is from genome assembly GCA_004026885.1 of Lyroderma lyra. Classification (NCBI taxonomy): domain Eukaryota; kingdom Metazoa; phylum Chordata; class Mammalia; order Chiroptera; family Megadermatidae; genus Lyroderma; species Lyroderma lyra. Next base: position 23,165 of record PVJL010013802.1, read on the forward strand.
TACAAAATACGTAAGCAGAGAGAAAGAGAATATCCTCTCACAGTGTGAGCAACTCAAAGCTGGGTGAGATTCTGGTGCTCAGAGAGTTAGATTTCCCGTACAGCTGGCTCCTAAACTCAAGGCTTATTTCAGGGAGTGCTCAAAGAAATATTGTTTATACCTTTCGTGTTCCTTTTTTATTCTTTCAGTTTTCTGCCCTTTTACATTTGTGCAACTTTAGAGACTAAAACAATAGTTTCTATGTATGCCCCTTCTCATATATACTGCACATAACTGTATGTGACACATTTACACAAACATAGGAGACATATGCAAAATCACTTAGACCTATGTTATGGTAATTTACGGATTTTCCAAAGCTACTGTTGATTACACATGGTTGTGCCTACACGCTGACTTTAAACCTGATAACCACAAAGGATGTAGCTCCACCATGGGTACCATCCTCCAAGTTCCTTCTTTGGCATCTCCACCAAGCCAGGAATGACATGGCTTTGTCCAACTTTGGGCACAGGCTCTGAGAACTCAAGTGACCCACTTGACAATGACAGGCAACCTACATACAGTTCCCCCATCAGCATCATCACCAGCACCCAGGACGGAATGGAGCCAGAAGATGTGAGGCACCCAAAGCCTGTCAAAAGAAGATTGCTAGGTCTGCTCCTGGCTTTGATTTTCTTTTCTTTTCCCAGGTCAGTTTGGAAATCACCCTGGCTAGAAGCAAGGGGTGGCAAGGCCCATTCCCTCCCTGAGCCCCCTTTAGGCCCCCAGCCCCAAAGAGTGACAGGTGGGGAGATAATCCACTTCGCACTGCTAAGGAAGGGCCTGTTCGGGTTCAGTCTGCAGTTCCTCAGGCCCGGCCATAATTCCACCCTGAGGTGAGGCCTCTGAGACTCCAGACCGCCATGGAAATATCCCCAGGCTCTCAGCACCCCAGACTTAAGTGTCCTTCCACAGCGCTCACCAGCCTGAGGACCCAAACTTCTAAAGAACACGTCTCATTTCTTCACAACCCAAACAAAAACGAGAATCCCCATTTTCAGATGAGGAAACTGTGACATCTCTTGTAAAAGCAAGACAAGAACACGGTCCTCTGGACTTCCTGTATCCCAAACCAAGATTTCTGGAACATTCTGGTTACCTTTTAATTACTCGTCACCTGGGGGTTTCTTATCCTTCACAAACTTCACTCGGTCCTGACTCCCCATCGGCCCCCATGCCTACATCTTCTACCCCCATCTTTCCCCTTTTCTCTCCAACTTGATTTCCCAGTCTCTTCTTCAAGGTCTGAATACATTGAATCGCCCAGAAAACCATTTCCAAAGTAGCACTGAGGCAGAGCATCTCCTCTTTCCGAAAAACGACCCTTCCTGGGGCTCAGAGCCCCGTCCTCACGGGGCCAGTGCTCCCCCGCGTCCTTTGCCCATCTACCCCGTTCAGGCCCTTTGTGACCCGATCCCCCAACCTCCTCGCCCTCCCTCCTCATCACCGAGGGTCCCCTCCTGAATACAGCCTGCCCCCCAAAGTTCCAGACTACGTTCCTCCAGCTCACCCGGGTGCAGCTCCCGCCCTCTCCCCAGCTCGGGCCTTGGTCTATTCTTCCCCCGAGTGCGCGCATCCCAGCACCGCACCCCCGGCTCCCGCTCCCGCGCTCTTACCCGACCAGAGCACCAGCTTGCCGTGCGCTTCCTCCTGGGATTCCGAATCCCCGGCCAGCAGCGTGGAGGTGGCCCCGTAGGGCAGCGCGGAGCCCAGGCACACGTTGTAGCGCAGCGGCTCGCAGGGGGCGGCCCGGCCGCAGTGGCTCAGCAGCGGCGGAGGGCCGGTCACTGCCGCGCTCCTTCTGGCGCTCCCGCCCGCGCTCCGCGGCCCGGGCCCGGTCGCGTTCCCGCTCAGGGCCGCCCCCCGGCCCGGGCCCCCGAGCAGCAGCAGCAGCAGCCCCAGGAGCAGGAGCTCCGGCCCCAGTGCGAGGCAGGCAGCGGCCATGGCCAAACCCGCCAACTCAGCAGAAGCCTCGGCGCCCCCGCCCGCTCCCTGGAGCCCCCCGGCCACACGCGCAACCCCTGGGGCCGCGGAGGCGACTCAGGCGACCTGTGCGCCCCGCGAGTCCGGTGCCCGGCTCCCCAGGACGCTACGCGCGCCGCGGGGCCTCGGCGCCCAACTTCGCAAACTTTGGAACCCGGGGCCCATGTTGGGCGACGGAGGCCCGGGCCGGGATGCAAACTCCCTACCCCTTCACCTGGCAATCCAAGTGGTTTTTCAGTCCCGGGAGCCCCCTGGGCCCCCAATCTCCAGCCCCATCCCCTCTCCCACCATGAAAACCAGTTCTGGGCCCCGCGTTAGAGGCCACGAGCGGGACGGGGCGCGGAACTAGGTCCCCGGCGCCGCCTCCGCGCCAGCCCGGGAGCCGGCCGCAGCCTTCGCCCCAGCGCGCAGTAGCCCCCCGACTTCTCCCCGCCGACTATCCGGCTCCTTTGTTGCTCTAGCTCGCTCGGCTCTCTGGAATGCACGGGCCTCGCCGAGCCAAGCCCGGCCCCCGCTCCGCCGCGGCGGGGGGAGGGACTGGCCGCGGGAGGGAAGAGGAGGGGTGGGGATGAGAGAGAGGAGGAGCGCGAGCTCCGGCGACCCAGGCGCGCCGAGGGGCCCAGGCCAGGGGCCTCTGGGGACTCTGCCCGTCGCCCCGGGGACAGGAGATGGGTGGAAATCGTGGCCCGGAGCTGCACCGAGACTCAGTGGGCACCTTGATTAGCCCGAGGACCTTCGACTTGGGCGCTTGCAGGGAGTGGACTCCTCGGGTTTACCGTGGGAGGGACACAGGGTGCCTGGAGATAGCGGAAACCTCTACTACGGCCCGCTCGGCTCCCCAGCGCGCCCCGCTTTGCTGCTTTTGGTTAGATCTTGCAGCTTGTCTGGGGAAGAACCAGAGTTTGGGGTTCCTACTCGCTCAAATCCTTCCAGCTCGGGACCTGTGTGGGAGATGACCTCAGAGTCACTTAGGCAGCTGCCCCGGCTGCTGTTACCTGTGTGAGCAGGTGTCTGGAGACCAAACATGCCCACGAGCAAAGCTTTTATGGCTACAGATGCGTGCAGTCTCAACTACGGTTTCCAACGACTGGCGCTGGCATGTCTTTGGTCGTGTCCACACCCTTGATCTTAGCCAAAAGGCCGAGAAGCGATCGGTCCTGTCCAAAGGAAGCTAGCACATCTCCGGCCCAGGCAGTTCCTGCTGCTCTCCTCCCTTACTCTGCTCATTTCGCCTTTCCTGGCTCCGTGGCTTGGTGTGCTTTCTGTCACCACACTTGACTTCACAGTTTTCCACCTAGAGCCAGGGGTCCAGCCAGGAGACTGGACTTGCACACAGCAACTTCTCTGGTGTTGCTGACCCAGCAGCACACTAGGGTGGCTTTTCCTGACTTAACCTTAACCTTGACCTCTTCAGCCTAGCTGAAGTGGACAAGTTCTGTTAGGTTTGGCCCTTTAAGAGCAAATTAGCACTTCAGCTACCATCCTCAATTAGTACATAAGCCCAAGAGAGAGAATGAGAGAGAATTTAATTCAATTTAGCAAGTCTTTCGGAAATCCTAGGATATATGAGGGCTGTCCAGAAAGTATCCAGCCGTGTACTATGACAAATAGAGGCATCTATGGCTATGACATCACTGCAGAACTTGTGCATTTTACTGTGGAGATATGACATGCCCCCAAGAGACTGTAATATATCATGACAAAGCAGCGAAGTTTCCTCTTCCAAGGCAGGGACCTTATTCTATTCTCTGTGTCCACAAAGTATCCAATGTGGTGGGACATGCATATTAATCACTCAGTAAGTAAGCTGCCTACATGAGGTGTACAGTGAGTGTGCTACTGTATTATATTATTGCAGGGAGAGATCTGTGTGAGTAGATGTGGAGGAGGATATGGGATTTGAATCCAGCCCTGAAGTGTGAGTAGGAGGAGTTAGAAAAGTAGAGAGGCGTGGAGTTGGCATTACAAGGGAAGGAAACTATGACTATCCCTCAGAACATGACTGGCCTGGCACTCAGGACATCATAGGGGATCAACAGGGAAACTGATGAGTAAGAAACCGCCAATGACATACAGAGGAATTAAGGTGTAATGCTACTGGCATCAAGGAAAACCGTGCAAATTTTTGATCAGAGGAGTGATATGTTTAAGAACATTAATCAGACGTGAGGATGGTATGAACACCAAGAGGCTGGACCATTTTGAAGGAAGTCGCTGGTGATTTATGGAAGAAGTGGGAATAGACTCTGTCATCAGGGCAGAATATTCCCACTGGAAAAACAACTCCAAACATTATGACCGCCTTCAGTTATTTTTTTCTGTGATATAAATGACCATTATAGCATGTCCTAGGTCTGAACCACAGAGAAATTTACCTGACACCACACTGACATTTTGTTTTGTGAACTTTCTCCACTTATTTTTCTATCAGGTTGTTACTGTGGCAGCTCTGAAGCCCTGTGAGATTTTCTCAGTATTCTATATTTTAGGGAGGAACCTACGTATGTACTCAAGCAGTCCCTTACCTTTCTGTCTAAAAATGTTAATAATTCTTCAAGGCTCTACCATTCCTTGCCTGGGATTTCTTGGGAGGCATGAGGAATAATCACATTATTGTAACATAGGACCTTGACACTGGAGATGGAAGGGAGTGAACTGAGAATTTCCTAAGGTGATGTCTCCTGGCCAGAATGTCCTTCCCTTCAAAAGGAGGGAGAAGATATTCTAATTTCTCAACTCCTCGTGTGTGTGTGTGTGTGTGTGTGTGTATGCTTCTATTTTCTAGGCTTCAGCATTCCTTTCTGGGAATCTTGCTCGTCCAGACTGAGAAAATTCTCATTGTACTGTCCACAGCTACTGGGCCAGGTTCCCATCAGTGCCAGCTGCAATAATAGCCATGGCTTCACCTTCAAGGTGTTTATTCCCCCAGAAACAGAAGGCAGTAGAGATTCAGAAATCCTGTCAGACAGGAGGTTTGAGAGAGGGAGGAAAGTATTTAATGGGGACCTGGGAAGAAAGGATTTCCTGGTGGTTCCTGAATGGCCTTCAGGGTCCTAGAGAAAGCTGATCCATCCCTCCTGTGGGCATACCAAGACTGCCAGTGTCTTTTAGAGGATCCTTCAAGTGATCTGACATACTCCTGGTCTCAAACCTCATGGAAGTCTGTGAAGTGCTCCTCTCCTGAGCCTGAGCCACCTTCCAGCCCCCACCCAGTTCCTCAAGAGTCTTAACCCCATCTACATGTCATAACACAATCCTTTTGTCAGGGCCACGAGAAGCTGTCCTGTGTTGACAATGTATCACAGTACGTGATTTGCTACAAGTAGTTTCTTGATTTCTGAGTCATTCTTGTCAAATATTTTAGCATTTTGAAGTTGCACATTCAATGCTGACTCTTTGTGATTTGTTTCTGGGCCCTCCACTCGAAAAGAACAAACATGGAAGTATCTATGGAATATCCGCTGGTTTCTTTGAGAACTTGGTTGCCTCCTTAGGGTTCAGCTGCCACACTAGTAAGAATTTGGAGCAAATTACTGCAGTGTTCCAGTTTGTTCTTTTCCCACTGCTTCTTATTTTGCAACTAAGAACATCAAATAAGAGGGAAAGGAAAAAATGGGAAAGGAGCTAGGTAAGGCAAGATGAGCTACCTCCTCAGAGAGGCAGCACAGTGCATTTGGAGTTAGAGATCTGAGTTGGGTCTTACTAGCCAAGGACCTGTGAACAACTTAGTATAAGCCTCTATTTCTTCCTTTACAAAAATTAGATGCTATCAGTTGTGTTTCTATATACCAACAATGAAATGCTGATTCCATTCACAAAGTGTAAGAGAATTAAATACTTAGGTGAAAGACTCGTACACTGAAAACTATAAAACATTGCTGAAAGAAATTTTAAAAATATCTAAATAAATGGAAAGATATTCTTTGTTCATGCATAGAAGACTTAACATTGTTAAGATGTCAATACTATCCAAAGTAATCTGTAGATTCAATACTATGCCTATCAAAATTCCAATAGCCTTTTTCACAGAAATGGAAAAGTTGATTCTCAAATACGCACAAAATTGCAAGGGGTCCTGAATAGCCAAAACAATCCTGAAAAGATTTAATAAAATTGGAGGACTTACACTTCCCAATTTGGAAACTTAGTAAAAAGCTGCAGTAATTAAAACACTATGGTACTGGCATAAATACAGACGTATAAGTCAATAGAATAGGATAGAGAGCCAAAAAATAAACCCTTACATTGAAGTCCAGTTGATTTTTGCAAGGGTACTAAAATAATTTGGTGGGGAAAGGACAGTCTTTTCAACAAATAGTAATAAGAAAACTAGGTATTTATATACAAGAGAATGAAGTTGTACTCTTACCTTTTGTACATAATATACAAAAATTAACTCAAAATGCATTAAAGACCTAAGTTTAAGAGCTAAAACTATAAAACTCTTAGAAGAAAACATTGGGGAAAATATGCATGACATTGGATTTGGTAACGAATTCACAGATATGACAACAAAAGCACATGCAATATAAGAAAATATAGATAAATTGGACATCAAAATTAAGAACTTTTGTGCATGAAAGGATACTATCATGAAACAAAAAATGACCTATAGAATGGGAGAAAATATCTTTAAATCATAAATCTGATAAAGGATTAATATCCAGAATATATAAAGAACTTCTAAAACTCAACAACAAAATACAAACAATCCAATTAAAAAAGGGGCAAAGACTTGAATAGACATTTCGCCATAATGGCCAATAAGCACATGAAAACGTTTTCTTTTTTTTTTAATTTTTAAATTTATTTTTATTGTTGGACTTACTGGGGCAACATCTGTTAGCAAGGATTACATAGGTTCTAGGCATACAATTCTACAGTGCGTTGTCACCTTGTTGTATAATAAGTTCTCCACCTAATGTGACTTCCCTTTCCATCACCTTATATTTAGCTCCCCCCCCTCCTCTCCCACCCCCTCCCCTTCCTGCCCTCCTCTCCCCTCCCCCGCCACTCATCCCCAAATAAACATTAAACTATCGATTGTGTCCATGGGTTATTCATTTGTTCATTTCTTTTTTCTTTGCTTTCAGTTTTATATTCCGCATATGAGCGAAGTCATACAGTTTTTGGTTTTTCCTGTCTGGCTTATTTCACTAAGCATGATGATCTCCAGGTCCATCCATTTTGTTGCAAATGGCAATATTTCATCTTTTCTTACAGCTGAGTAATATTCCATTGTGTGTATGTACCACAGCTTCTCTATCCAGTCATCTGTCGCAGGGCACTTTGGTTGTTTCCATGTTTTGGCCACTGTGAACAGCGCAGCAATGAACATTGGGGTACATACGTCTTTGCGGACAAAGGTTTTCAAGTTTTTTGGGTAGGTCCCCAGAAGGGGGATTGCTGGGTCATATGGTAACTCCATTCCCAATTTTCTGAGTGAAAACATTTTCAACATTATTAGTCATTAGGGAAATGCAAATCAAAACCACAATGAGATACAACTTCACAACTACTAGGA
>PVJL010013803.1:0-30713 GCA_004026885.1 Lyroderma lyra
AACAGTTCAGTGATGTGAGTACACTTAAAGAAGGGGATGCCCCCGCTAAAAGTATGCTCACCTATCTCACAGAACATACAGAGAGTTGAGTTCATGTTATACACCACTAAAATTTCTCGGTAAGAGAACGGCTGCCTGTTCATGTATTATGGTCCCAGCCACACAACCACGAAGTATAGGTTAAAACAGACAAAAGTACGTATGTAATGGACCAGAACAAAACACCCTTTTACTCTTGTTTATCGGGGATCAAGGAATGCCTTGAAATAGGTATGAAGTGATGCATCAAACTTATCCATTTGAAAACCTCAGAACCCTGGAGGGAACAGCAGCTTGGAGAAGTGGTTTGGTGCCAACAGGAGTGCCCTTGAGCCACCGGATCCCAGGCTGATGCAGGCACTTGCAGGTTGCACCCACCCCCCTCCATGGAAAGAAGAAGGAGCCAGGGACTTTTAATCAGAACTTTGGATGACTGCGATGTCACAGTTGCAGGGCCAGCCAAACGGAGCCCCGAGGCTGTATCAAGGGCTATGATGTCTTGCGGCCCCAGAGCCAATCAGGAGACAATAGAACTGTCATGATTGTGAGTTCCATAATGCGATGAAGTGGGGAGATTAGACCCTGGTAGGGGTATAGACGTAAGTATAGGACGTGTTAAGGATGAGATTCTTCGCAGCTTCAGCTTTGGTGTAAGCCTTAGAGTGAGCTTTGAGGTTAGAGAATTTGTTGAAATTGTGGTTAGTAATCGGGTATACAAAGGTGGGGGTAAGAGGTATGTGTACTATTGTGGTAATGGTTAGTTTAAGATTCCGTCTTTGAGTTCGGCAATTTGATAGGTTTCATGTTAGTTTCAGGGCTAGAATTTGGATTGGGTTAGAAGAAGCTTTGAGGTTATGGTATTAAGAACATTGAAATGAGAACTCTGAGTAGAAGGGCTATTGATCCAGTGAGGTAAAGTTTTAGGATAGAGTCAGGTTTTTTTTATGCATATCCTATGTGTTAGGGTTTGTGTGAGTTAGTAATTAGAGGTAGTTATATACTTAGGCTTCCAGTTACCTTTGAGGTTGGAGTTAGGTTTTAAGATAGGTTAGGAGATGGGCCGGTTAAATGATGCGGTGCAGATTTCAGTTTATGATTCGGTTTTTAGGATTATGGTGAGATTTAGCTTGGAGGTCAGGGTTGGTTTTCCATACGAGTTGGTGTTGGGTTTAAAGTAAAAGCGATTATGGGTAACTTTCAGGTACAGTGTTATACGAAGGTTCAGGTTTTCCACTAGGGCTCGGTTTAGCACTAGATTTCAGTTTAGGATTATTTCTTGAGTATATTATGAGATGTAGAGTTGGGTTCAGTTTATAGTAAAGCTGAGGATTCTGTTTTAAATTAGGTTTGGAGTTGGTGTTGAATTAGGTTTGTCTTTTCTTTCTTATTTAGACCAGTTTTATGCTTTGGGTTTTTTATTTATATATTAAATTAATTACAGTGACATTGATCAGTAACATTACATTTCCAGTGTTCATTTCTATAATACATAATTCATATTCATATATTGCATTGTGCGTTTAGCACCCAGAGTCACTTCTTCCTTCCCCCTATATTTGACCCACCCGTTTCCTCTTCTACCACCACTCTTTTTCCTCACTTTCTTACAACCACTAATATTTTGTCTGTATTTATGAGTTTTTGGATTTTTCTTAGTTGCTTTAATTTTTACATCCCAAGTATGAATGAAGTTCTATGGTTCCGAGCTATTCCTATTTGATTTATTTCCCTTAGCATGGTAAACTCCAGACACATCCATGTTGTCACAATCGGCAGTGTTTTATCTTTATTTCTGGGCGAGTAGTGTTTCACTGGGTGTTTGCACCACATCTCCTGCATCCAATCAATTGTTGAAGAACATGTTGGTTGTTGATATGTCTTGACCACCATAACTTGTACTGCAAGGAACACAGGGGTATGTATATCTCTATGAATACACGTTTTCAGATTTGGAGGGTGGATACCCAGAGAAGGGATGGCTTGGTTGGATTATATATTTATTCCTAACATTCTGGGGAACCTCTGTACTGTTTTCCATCGTTGCTGCCAACTGACATGCCCACCTGCAGCATATGAGAGTTCTTTATTCCCACAGCCGCTCCAACACTCGTTATTACTTGTTTTGTGGATCATAGACTTTCTATTAATAACAGGTATGAAGTGGTAGTTCATGACATTTCTCTAATAGCCAGTGTACTTAAACATTTTGTATGTATGTCTTGGGTGTTTGATTAATCTGTCTTCTTGTGGAAAGTGTCTGTCCAAGTCCTGTGCCCATGTGTTCATGGGATTGATTGTTTGTCTGTTCTTGAGTTCTAGGAGTTCTTTATATACTTTAGGTTTTAACCCCCCTTCAGTCATTGCTTGCAAATATCTTCTCCCACTCTGTCGGTAGCCTTTTTGTTTCTTGATGGTTTCCTTGGCTGTGCAGAAGCTTTTACGTTGGGTATAGTCCCATTCATTTCTTTTGACTTTTACTTCCCTTGCATTTGAGGTAACATTCATCAAACTCCTTCTGAAGCAAGGTCTACAGGTTTGGGACCTACGCTTTCTTCTATGCAATTTATCATTATTGGTAGCATGTTTAGGTCTTTGGTCCAGTTTTAGGTAATTTTGGTATATGTTGAAAACTGTCATTCTAGTTTCATTCTTTTGCATGTGATATTCTCTATTCCTTACCACCGTTTATGAAAAATGGATTGTTTGCTTCATGTTATATTTTTGGCTTTCCATAAAAAACAATCTTTACATATATATGTGGGATTTCAGTTTTTCTTCATTGGTGTGAGTGTGCCTATATTTGGGCCAATACCCTGCTGCTTATATTATTTTCATTGTGTGTTATAGATTGAAGTCAAAGGGTGTGAAACCTTCACCATTATTGTTTTTTTCCTTCGGATTCCAGTGGTTATTTCGGGTCTCTTTAGATTCCATACAAATCTGTTTATGTTTTTCTTGAAATTTTTCAATAAACTGTCATTGCAATTTTGATGGGGATGGCATTAAATCTGTTCATTGCTTTATGTAACATGACCATTTCAATGAGGTTCATTCGTCCCTTTTATGAATATAAAATCTCTGCATTTCTTTGTGCCTTCTTCAATTTCTTTTTTTTCCAGCCTTTATTTATTTATTTATTTATTTATTTATTTATTTATTTCAATTCATTTTTATTGATAGACTTATTTGGGTGACATCTGTTAGCAAGGATTACATAGGTTTCAGGCATACAATTCTACAGTGCTTTTTCAACTTGAAGTATAATAAGTTCACCACCTAATGCGACTTCTCTTTACATCACCTTATGTTCAGCTTCCCCCCACCTCTCCCACCCCCTCCTTTTTCTCCCCTCCCTTACCCACTCGTCCCCAAATAAATATTAAACTATCGATTGTGTCCATGGGTTATTTGCTTGTTCATTTCGTTTTTTCTTTGCTTTTAGTTTTATATTCGACATATGAGTGAAGTCATACAGATCTTTGATTTTTCTGTGTGGCTTGTTTCCCTAAACATGAAGATCTCAAGGTCCATCCATGTTGTTCCAAATGACATTATTTCATCTTTTCTTATAGCTGAGTAATATTCCATCAAAAATTAACTCAAAATAGATTAAAGACCTTCATGTAAGACCTGTAACTATACACTCTATAGAAGAAGACATTGGTACCAAACTTACAGACTTAGGACTCAATGACGACTTCATGAACCGGTCCTCAAAGGCAAGGTAAGTATAAGCAAAAATAAATGAATGGGACTATAGCAAACTCAAAAGCTTCTGCAAAGCAAAAGAAAACTTCAATTTCTTTTGACCGGTACATCCGTGTTGTTGCAAATGACAATATTTCATATTTTCTTATAACTCAGTGATATTCCATCAAAAATTAACTCAAAATAGATTAAAGACCTTCATATAAGACCTGTAACAATACACTGTATAGAAGATATTGGTACTAAACTTATAGACCGAGGACGCAAAGAAGACTTCATGACCCGGTCATCAAAGGCAAGGGAAGTATAAGCAAAAATAAATGAATGGGACTATATCAAACTCAAAAGCTTCTGCAAAGCAATAGAAAACTTCAATTTCTTTTAACATCTTGTGTTTGTCAGAGTATAGGTCCCTCAGCCCCTGTGTTAAGATTCTTCTCAGCGTTGAGGTTAGAGTTAACAAACAAATTAGTGTATGTGTTGGACTGATCTTTAGGTTTATTGCTGTTTTTACGTTGGTGGTATCAGTTAGAGTCAGAGGTATAACTAAGGTTAGGGTTAGCGTTCAGTTGGTCATTAGAATTAGGGTTAAGATTAGGGTTATGTTGACTTTTGAAGTTCGGGTTTCACTATCAATTACTGTTATGATTAGGCTTAGTGTTATTTCTAAAATTTGGTTTGAGGGAAAGCACGGCTTATGTAATGGGTAGGTTTAGGTATGTGCTTTTTTTCTGATGAGGTTAGAAACCATGTTAGGTTCAGGTAACTAGCTATGGTTAGCATAATATTTAGGGTTAGGGTTAGGGTTAGAGTGAGGTTTGAGGTTATTCTTTTAGTTTTTAATTATGGGTGGTGTAGGTTTAAGACCAAGATAGGGGCTGTAGGGAAGCCTAGCTTTAGCTATAGGTAGAGATTATGGTTTAGATTTTGAGTTAGGCTATGGGTTAAACATAAGGTTAGGTTTGATTTTCTTATTAGGGTTATCAGTAGAACAAAATGTCCAATTGTTTTTAAGGTTAGATTTTGTGTTTAAGTTTAGGTCTTTTTGTTTTATTCATGGTTCAATTGAGAGGTTGGTAAGAAGTAGTGCTTTAAGGTAAGCTTTGAGGCAGGGATTGGCTGTGAATTGGGGATAAAGATAGGGTTAGATTAAGGGCTCTGGTTAGGTTTAGGTTTACACTTATATATTAAGGGTTATGTTTTCAGTTAACTTTAAGGTGAGGTTTTGAGTTTGGTATGAGAGTGGGGTTAGATTTGTCTTTCCATTTAGGGGGCAGATTACACTTACGATTACGTTTTGAGTAAGCTTCAAGTTAGGTGAATGTTAGAATGACTTTAGGTTCAGAACTGATTTTGTGATGATGATTAGTGTTAGTGTAGGAAAAGTATAAATTGTGAAATTAGGATGAAAATTTAAAGTGAATTATTTTTTACTATGGTTTAGGTTTGATGTTATGTTTTTAATTAAGTATAAGGATAGTGTTAGATTCATTTTACAGTCTAGGTTTAGGGGTAACGCTGAGTTTATGATCAGTGTTATGGATAGGGTTCTTGTTATGTTTCCATTTAAAGTTTGGGTTGAGGTTGTGATTAAATTTAAGGTTACTGTTAAGATTAGGCTAACCATTGTTTTATATTTTACTTTGAAATTGGGATTAGGTTTAATACTCTTTGTAGGTTATATTCTCAGGTTATGGTTGGTGCACGATGTAATGAAGGGGTAGGATGAGGGTTAGAGTGAGGTGTGAAGTTCGATTTGGGGTTAAAATTACTTTTAATTTTTCAGTTGTATGTTTAGGTTTAGGACTCCCATTAAGCTTAGGTTTTGGATATTTGTGAACTTTTCAGTTAGGATTGTGATTAGAGATAGGGTTAGTTGTGAGGTTAAGTTTACGATCACGTTCTGGTTAGGGGTAGGGCCAAGATGACGTTGACGCCCAGGGTTAGGTTTAGGGTTACGCTTAGGGATTTTGGTTATGTATATGGTACATGTTCCAAGTAGATTTTGTTTTAGGTTTAGGGTTAAGATTTACTTTGACTCCAGGATAAGGGTTTAAATTAGGATTGAGTTCATGGTTAATGTTAGAGAATGGGCCAGGTTTAGGGTTAGATTTAAAGCAAGGGATAAAGTTCAGATTCCATTATGAGTTCCTTTGAAACTTAGGGTAAGATTTGGGTTTAGGGTTCACTTATGACTAAGTTTAGTGTTAGGTTCGTCATTGAGTTAGGTGTTGTGTTTGGGATAGTTTTAATACTTATTCCTTTTTTTTTTTTAATTTTTGCAACCACATTGGCATTTGAGATCCTCAAAAGTGTTTATTTAACTAGAAGCAGCAATGGAGCTTGAACGCACATAGTCTATTCAAATGCCTATCATAGATCTCACTACTCAGTCTTCTCTCAGGTTTTCAAGAATAACTTCTCAAATCTCAAATCTCTTTACAGTTATCAGATCAGGATTGAGAGGATGACTTCCCATCAAGATACCAAACACAATTGCCAGCACTTTCTTCCTTCCTCCCCGACCGCAAAGTGCAATCAGTTATAAAATGCATAATAATGCGCATGAATCTCGTTTTCCCATTATGTCAAGGTTCCATTCTGTATTATAGTTGTGTAATAGTATCTCTGAAATACTTACTATAATTCTGAGTAGAATACAAATCATAAATAAAAGAAATAGAGGTTTCTATTTTAAATATTCTAGAAAGCATGAACGCACAATCACTCTAGTATTTTGAACCGTCAATTGTAAATCATACTCAAAGTGCATTGTGTGCTTGCTGTCGCCAACCCCTGCCGCCTCTCTTCTTCACTTTGGAAAACAGTTCAGTGGTGTGAGTACAGTTAAAGGAGGGGATGCCACTGCTAAATATACACTCACCTATCTCACAGAACATATAGAGAGACAGTAAGTTGAGTTCATGCTATACACACCTAAAATTCCTCCGCAAGAGATCTGCGGCCTGTTCATCATGTATTATATTCAAAGCCACTCAACCACTAAGTATAGGTTAAAACAGACCAAAGTACATACGTAATTGACCAGAACAAACTACCCTTTTACTCTGATTTATCTGGGATCAAGCAATGCCTTGAAATAGTTATGAAGTGATGCATTAAAATTATCCACATGAAAACTTCATTACCCTGGTGAAAGCAGAGGCTTAGAGAGGCGGTTTGGCACCAAGAGGAGCACCCTTGGGCAACCGGATCCCAGGCTGATGGAGTCAGACAGCCCTTGCAGGGCGCACCCACACTCCGCGATGGAAAGCAGAAGGCGCCAGGGACCTATAATCAGAACATTGGTGGACCGAGATGTCACAGTTAAAGGGCCAGCCAATTGGGGCCCCGAGGCTGTATCAAGGGTTATGATGTCTTGCAGCCCCAGAGCCAATCAGGAGACAATAGAACTGTCATGATTGTGAGTTCCATCATGCGATGCACTGGGGAGCTGTGACGCTGGGAGATGTTTAGAGGTAAGTTTAAGTTCGGTTTTAAGGATGAGATTCTGCACAGCTTCAGCTTCAGTGTTAGCCTTAGAGTTAGCTTTGAGGTTAGAGTTTTGGTTAAAATTGTAGTTAGTGTTCAGGGTATGTAAAGTTTGGGGTGAGAGGTATGTGTACTATTGTGGTTATGATTAGTGTAAGGATCCATCTTTGAGTTAGGCTATGTGTTAGGTTTCAGGTTAGGTTCAGCGCTAGAGTTTGGATTGGTTTAGAAGAAGCTTTGAGGTTATATTACTAAGAACATTGAAATGAGAACTCTGGGTAGAATGGCAATTGATATACTGAGGTAAAGTTTGAGGATAGAGTTAGGATTTTCGTTAGGCATATCCTTGGGTTACGGTTTGGGTGAGTTAATGTTTAGGGGTAGTCATATACTGAGGCTTCGTGTTACCTTTGAGGTTGGAGTTAGGTTTTAAAATAGTGTAGGAGAAGGGCCGCTTTAATGGTGCAGTGCAGATTTCAGTTCATGATTCGGTTTTTAGGATTAGTGTGAGATTAACTTGGAGGTCAGGGTTGGTTTTCCATTCGAGTTGGTTTTGGGTTTCCAGTAAAAGCGAGTATGGGTTCCTTTCAGGGATAGTGTTATAGGAAGGCTCAGGTTTTCCACTAGGGCTCGGTTTAACGTTAGATTTCAGTTTAGGATTATTTCTTGAGTATATTAAGAGATTTAGAGTTAGGTTTCCGTTTAGAGTAAAGCTGAGGGTTCTGTTTTAAATTAGGTTTCGATTTGGTGTTCGATTAGGTTTGGGGTTTCTTTGTAATTTGGACCAGGTTTATGGTTTGGTTTTTTTATTTATGTATTAAATAAATGACAGTGACTTTGATTAGTAACATTACATTTCCAGTGTGAATTTCTACAATACATAATTCATATTCATATATTGCATTGGGCGTTCAGCTCCAGGAGTCACTTCTTCCTTAACCCTATATTTGACCCACCATTTCCTCTTCTACCACCTCTCTTTTTCCTTACTTTCTTGCAACCACTAATGTGCTGTCTGTATTATGTGTTTTTGAATTTTCCTATTTCCTTTCATTGTTACATCCCAAGTATGAGTGAAGTTCTATGCTTCCGAGCTCTTTCTTTTTGACTTATTTCCCTTAGCATGTTAATCTCCAGACACATCCATGTTGTCACAATCGGCAGTGTTTCATTTTTATTTCTGGGCGAGTAGTGTTTCACTGGGTGTTTGTACCACATCTCCTGCATCCAGTCAATTGTTGAAGAACATGTTGGTTGTTGATAAGTCTTGACCACCATAACCTGTACTGCAAGGAATACAGGGGTACGTATATCTCTATGAGTACATGTTTTCAGATTTGGAGAGTGGATACCCAGAGAAGGGATTGCTTGGTTGTATGGTATATTTACTATTAACATTCTGGGGAACCTTTGTACTATTTTCCATCGTTGCTGCCAATTGACATGCCCACCTGCAGCATATGAGAGTATTTTATTCCCACAGCCTCTCAACACTCGTAATTACTTGTCTTGTGGATCATAGCCTTTCTATTAATAACAGGTATTAAGTGGTAGTTCATGGCATTTCTCTAATAGCCAGTGTACTTATACAATTTGTATGTATCTCTTGGGTGTTTGAATAATCTGTCTTCTTGGGGAAAGTGTCATTCCAAGTCCTGTGCCCATGTGTTCATGGGATTGTTTGTTTGTCTGTTGTTGAGTTCTAGGAGTTCTTTATATAGTTTAGGTTTTAACCCCCTTTCAGTCATCGCTTGCAAATGTCTTCTACCACTCTGTCGGTAGCCTTTTTGTTTCTTGATGGTTTCTTTGGCTGTGCAGAAGCTTTTACGTTGGGTACAGTCCCATTCATTTCTGTTGAATTTTACTTCCCTTTCCTTTGAGGTAACATTCATTAAACTCTTTCTGAAGCAAGATCTACAGGTTTGGGACCTACGATTTTTTCTATGCAATTTATCATTATTGGTAGCATGTTTAGTTCTTTGGTCCAGTTTTAGTTAATTTTGGTATATGTTGAAAACTGTCATTCTAGTTTCATTCTTTTGCATGTGATATTCTCTATGTCCTAGCACCGTTTATGGAAAATAGATTCTTTGCTTCATGTTATATTTTTGGCTTTCCATAGAAAACAATCTTTACATATATGTGTGGGATTTCACTTTTCCTTCTTTGGTGTGTGTGTGCCTATTTTTCTCCCAATACCCTGCTGCTTATATTATTGTCATTGTGTGCTATAGATTGAAGTCAAAGAGTGTGAAGCCTTCAACATTATTGTTTTTTTTCTTCGGATGCCTGTGGTTATTTGTTTATTTGGGGTCTATTTAGATTCCATAGAAATGTGTTGATGATTTTCTTGAAATTTTTCAAAAAACTGTCATTGGAATTTTGATGGGGATGGCATCAAATCTGTTCATTGCTTTGTGTAACGTGATCATTTCAATGAGGTTCTTTCGTCCCATTTATGAATAGAAAATCTCTGCATTTCTTTGTGCCTTCTTCAATTTCCTTTTTTTTTAGCGTTTATTTATTTATTTATTTATTTATTTATTTATTTCTATTCATTTTGATTGATAGACTTATTGGTGTGACATCTGTTAGCAAGGATTTCATAGGGTTCAGGCATACAATTCTACTGTGCATTGTCAACTTGATGTATAATCAGTTCACCAACTAATGCGACGTCTCTTTACATCACCTTATATTTAGCTTCACCCCCTCCTCTCCCACACCCTCCCCTTTCTCTCCTCCCTAACCCACTCATCCCCAAATAATCATTAAATTATTGATTGTGTCCAGGGTTATTTGTTTGTTCATTTCATTTTTTCTTTGCTTTCAGTTTTATACTCCACATATGAGTGAAGTCATACAGTTCTTTGATTTTTCTGTGTGGCTTATTTCCCTAAGCATAATGATCTCCAGGTCCATCCGTGTTGTAGCAAATGACAATATTTCATTTTTTCTTATAGCTGAGTAATATTGCATCAAAAATTAACTCAAAATACATTAAAGACCTTCATATAAGACCTGTAACAATACATTGTATAGAAGAAGACATTGGTACTAAACTTATAGACCTAGGACTCAAGGAAGACTTCATGACCCGGTCCTCAAAGGCAAGGAAAGTATAAGCAAAAATAAATGAATGGGACTATATCAAACTGAAAAGCTTTGGCAAAGCAAAAGAAAACTTCAATTTCTTTTAACATCTTGTGTTTGTCAGAGTATAGGTCCCTCAGCCCCTGTGTTAAGTTTCTATTCAGTGTTGAGGTTAGGGTTAACATACAAATTAGGGTATGTGTTGGACTGATCTTTAGGGTTATTGCATTTTTTAGTTGTGTGTTATCAGTTAGAGTCAGAATTATAACTAAGGTTAGGGTTAGCGTTCAGTTGGTCATTAGAATTAGGGTTAAGATTAGGGTTACAATGACTTTTGAAGTTCGGGTTTCACTCTCAATTACTGTTATGATTAGGCTTAGTGTTATTTCTAGAAATTGGTTTAAGGGAAAGCACGGGTTATGTAATGCGTAGGTTTAGGTATGTGCTTAGCTTCTGATGAGGTTAGAAACCAAGTTAGGTTCAGGTAACTAGCTATGGTTAGCATAATATTTAGGGTTAGGGTTAGGGTTACAGTTAGGTTTGAGGTCATTTTTTTAGTTTTTAATTAGGGGTGGGTTAGGTTTAAGACCAAGATAGGGGCTGTAGAGTAGCTTAGCTTTAGCTATAGGTAGACGTTATGGTTTAGATTTTGAGTTAGGCTAAGGGTTAAAGATAAGGTTAGGGTTTACTTATTTATTTATTTATTTATTTATTTATTTATTTATTTATTTATTTTATTTTTAATTCATTTTTATTGTTAGACTTATTGGGGTGACATCTGTTAGCAAGGATTACATAGGTTTCAGGCATACATTTCTACAGTGCATTGTCAACTTGCTGTATAATAAGTTCACCACCTAATGTGACTTCTCTTTACATCACCTTATATTTAGCTTCCCTCCCTCCTCTCCCAACCCCTCCCCTTTCTCCCCTCCCTAACCCACTCGTCCCCAAATAAACAATAAATTATCGATTGTGTCCATGAGTTATTTCTTTGTTCATTTCTTTTTTTCTTTGCTTTCAGTTTTATATTCCGCATATGAGTGAAATCATGCAGTTCTTTGTTTATTCTGTCTGGCTTATTTAACTTAGCATGATGATCTCTAGGTTAATCCATTTTGTTGCAAATGGCAATATTTCACCTTTTCTTACAGCTGAGTAATATTCCATTGTGTATATGTACCACAGCTTCTTTATCCAGTCATCTGTCGCAGGGACCTTTGGTTGTTTCCATGTTTTGGCCACTGTGAACAGTGCTGCAATGAACATTAGTGTACATAAGTCTTTGCGGACAAAGGTTTTCAAGTTTTTTGGGTAGATCCCCAGAAGGGGAATTGCTGGGTCAAATTGTAGCTCAATTCCCAATTTTCTGAGGAACCTCCACACTGCCTTCCACAGTGGTTGTACCAGTTTGCATCCCACCAGCAGTGTACCAGAGTTCCTTTTTCTCCACATCCACTCCAGCACTTGTTATTCCTTGTCTTGTTTATACTAGCCATTCTCACAGGTGTGAGGTGGTATCTTATTGCAGTTTTGATTTGCATTTCCCTGATAGCCAATGAGGATGAGCATTTTTTCTATGTCTGTTGGCCATTTGTATTTCCTCATGGGAGAAGTGTCTGTTTAGTTCTTCTGCCCACTTTTTAATTGTGTTGTTTGTTTTTTTGTTGTTAAGTCTTATTAGTTCTTTATATATTTTAGATATTAGACCCTCATCTGACGCGTTATTTGAAAATATTTTCTCCCATTCAGTTGGCTGTCTCTTTGCCTTGTTGATGGTTTCTTTTGCTGTGCAGAAGCTTATTAGTTTAATATAATCCCATTTATTTATTTTTGCTTTTACTTCCCTTGCCTTTCAGGTCAGGTTCATGAAGTCTTCCTTGAGTCCTAGGTCTATAAGTTTAGTACCTATGTCTTCTTTTATACAGTTTATTGTTGCAGGTCTTATATGAAGGTCTTTAATCCATTTTGAGTTAATTTTTGTATATGGAGAGAGTTCATAGCTCTGGTTCATTCATTTGCATATGTTTTTCCAGTTTTCCCAGCACCACCTATTAAAGAGGCTGTCTTTTCCCCATTGTATGTTTTTTGCTCTTTTATCGAAAATTTTTTGTCCATAAATTTGTGGGTTTATTTCTGGGTTTTCAATTCTATTCCATGGGTCTCTATTTCTGTTCTTCTGCCAGTACCAAGCTGTTTTGACTATTGATTCTTTGTAATATAAATAGAGGTCAGGAAGTGTAAAGCCACCAGCCTTATTCTTTTTATGTAGTATTGCTTTCGCGATTCGAGGTCTTTTATGTTTCCATATAAATCTAATAATTCTTTTATCTATTTCACGAAAGTATGATTGTGGGATTTTGATGGGTATTGCATTAAATCTGTAGATTGCTCTGGGCAGAATCAAAATCCCACAATCATACTTTCGTGAAATAGATAAAAGAATTATTAGATTTATAAGGTTTTTTTTATTATTAGGGTTAGCAGGAGAACAAAAGTTCCGATTGTGTTTAAGGTTAGATATTGTTTAAGTTTAGGTCTTTTTGTTTTATTCAGGGTTCAGTTGAGAGGTTGGTAAGAAGTAGTATATTACGGTAAGATTTGAGGCTGGGATTCTCTCTCAATTGGGGATAATGTTAGCATAAAAGTAAGGGCTGTGGTTAGGGTTAGGGTTACAGTTATATATAAAGGGTTATGTTTTAAGTTATGTTTAAGGTGAGGTTTTGAGTTTGGTATGAGAGTTGGGTTAGATTTGTGTTTCCATTTGCGGGCCAAATTACATTTAGGATTACGTTTTGAGTAAGCTTCAAGTTAGGTAAATGTTAGAATGAGTTTAGGTTCAGAATAGATTTTGTGATGATGTTTAGTGTTAGTGTAGGATAACAATAAATTGTGAGAATAGGATGAAAATCTGAACTGAATTATTTTTGACTAATGTTTAGGTTTGAGGTTATGTTTTTAATTAAGTATAAAGATAGTGTTAGGTTCATTTTCCAGTCTAGGTTTAGGGGTAAGGCTGAGTTTATGATTAGTGTTATGGATAGGGTTCTTGTTATGTTTCCATTTAAACTTTAGGTTGAGGTTGTGATTAAATTTAAGATTACTGTTAAGATTATGCTAACCATTGTTTTATGGTTTACTTTCAAATTAGGATTAGGTTTAATGTTCTTTGTAGGTTATATGCTGGGGTTACGGTTGGTGCACGATATAGTGAAGGGGTAGGATTAGCGTTAGAGTGAGGTGTGAATTTCGATTTTGGGTTACAATTACTTTTAATTTTCAGGTGTATGTTTACGATTAGGACTCCCGTTAAGCTTAGGTTTAGGATAAGTGTGAACCTTTCAGTTAGGATTGTGATTAGAGGTAAGGTTAGTTGTGAGGTTAAGTTTACGATCAGGTGCTGGTAAGGGTGAGGGCCAAGATGATGTTGATGCCAAGGGTTAGGTTTAGGGTTACGCTTAGGGATTTTGGGTATGTTCATGGTTCATTTTCCACGGAGATTTTGTTTCAGGTTTAGGGTTAGGGTTTGCTTTGACTCCAGGGTAAGGGTGTAAATTGGGATTGAGTTCAGGGTTAATGTTAGAGAATAGACCAGGTTTAGGGTTAGATTTAAAGCTAGGGATGAGGTTAAGATTCCATTATGAGTTCCTTTGAAACTTAAGGTAAGGTTTGGGTTTAGGGTTCACTTATGACTAAGTTTAGTGTTAGGTTCGTCATTGATTTAGATATTGTGTTTGGGAAAGTTTTAATACTTATTCCTTTTTTTTTAAATTTTTGCAACCACATTGGCATTTGAGATCCTCAAAAGTGTTTATTTAACTAGAAGCAACAATGGGGCCTGAACGCACATAGTCAATGCAAATGCTCATCATAGATCTCACTACTCAGTCTTCTCTGAGGTTTTCAAGAATAACTTCTCAACTCTCAAATCTCTTTACAGTTATCAGATCAGGGTTGAGAGGATGACTTCCCATCAAGATACCAAACACAAATGCCAGCACTTTCTTCCTTCCTCCCTGACCACAAAGGACAATCACCTATGAAATGCATAATAATGCGCATTAATGTCTTTTTCCCATTATCTCAAGGTTTCATTCTGTATTTTAGTTGTGTAAGAGTATTTCTGAAATACTTACTATAATTCTGAGTAGAATACAAGTCATAAATAGAAAAAATACCAGCAGCTTCTATTTTAAATATTCTAGAAGGCATGCACGCACAATCACTCTAGTATTCTGAACAGTCAAATGTAAATCTTAATCAAAGTGCATTGTGTGCTTGCTGTCCCCACCCCCTGCCCCCTCCCTTCTTCACTTAAGAAAAGAGTTCAGTGGTGTGACTACAGTTAAAGGAGGGGATGCCACAGGTATATATATGCTCACCTATCCCACAGAACATACAGAGAGAAAGTAATTTGAGTTCATGTTATACACACCTAAAATTCCTCTGCAAGAGAACGGCTCCCTGTTCATCATGTATTATGGTCCCAGCAACTCAACCACTAAGTATAGGGTAAAACAGACAAAAGTACATACGTAATTGACCAGAAAAAACCACCCTTTTACTCTGATTTACCTGGGATCAAGCAATGCCTTGAAATAGGTATGAAGTGATGCATCAAAATTATCCATTTTAAATCCTCAGTAACCCGGTGAGAGCAGAGGCTTGAAGAGGTGGTTTGGCGCCAACAGGAGCGCCCTTGAGCCTCCGGATCCCAGGCTGATGCCGGAAGACATCCCTTGCAGGGCGCACCCATCCTCCGCGATGGAAAGAGGTAGGCGCAAGGGACCTATAATCAGAACATTGGCTGACCGCGATGGCACAGTTGAAGGGCCAGCCAATCGGGGCCCCGAGGCTGTATCAAGGGCTATGATGCGTTGCAGCCCCAGAGCCAATCAGGAGACAATACAGCTGTCAGGAT
Organism: Lyroderma lyra; assembly: GCA_004026885.1. Taxonomy (NCBI): domain Eukaryota; kingdom Metazoa; phylum Chordata; class Mammalia; order Chiroptera; family Megadermatidae; genus Lyroderma; species Lyroderma lyra. Next base: position 15,254 of record PVJL010013803.1, read on the forward strand.
TGTGAGTTCCATAATGTGATGCAGTGGGGAGCTGTGACCCTGGGAGGGGTATAGAGGTAAGTTTAGGACTTGTATTAAGGATGAGGTTCTGCGCTGCTTCAGCTTTGGTATTAGTCTTAGAGTTAGCTTTGAGGTTAGAGGTTTGGTTAAAATTGTGGTTATTGTTCAGGCTAAGTAAAGTTGGGTGTGAGAAGTATGTGTACTATTGTGGTTATGATTAGTGTAAGGATCCATCTTTGAGTTAGGCTATGTGTTAGGTTTCAGGTTAGGTTCAGGGCTAGAGTTTTCATTCGGTTAGAAGAAGCTTTGAGGTTATTGTATTAAGAACATTGAAATGAGAACTCTGGGTATAAGGGCTATTGAAAGAGTGAGGTAAAGTTTGAGGATAGAGTTAGGTTTTTCGTTAGGCATATGCTTGGGTTAGGGTTTGGGTGAGTTAATGATTAGGGGTAGTTATATACTTAGGCATCAAGTTACCTTTGAGGTTGGAGTTAGGTTTTAAGATAGGGTAGGAGAAGGGCCGGTTTCACGATGCGGTGCAGATTTCAGTTTATGGTTCGTTTTTTAGGATTAGTGTGAGATTTAGCTTGGAGTTCAGGGTTGGTTTTCCATTCGAGTTGGGGTTGGGTTTCCAGTAAAAGGGAGTATGGGTTCCTTTCAGGGATAGTGTTATAGGAAGGCTCTGGTTTTCCACTAGGGCTCGGTTTAGCAATAGATTTCAGTTTAGGATTATTTCTTGAGTATATTATGAGATTTAGAGTTAGGGTTAATTTTAAAGTAAAACTGAGGGTTCAGTTTTATTTTTTTTAATTCATTTTTATTTTTAGACTTATTGGGGTGACATCTGTTAGCAAGGATTACATAGGTTTCAGGCATACAATTCCACAGTGCATTGTCAACTTGATGCATAATAAGTTCAAGAGGGGTCACATTAGGTGGTGAACTTATTATGAGGGTTCAGTTTTAAATTAGGTTTGGATTTGATGTTCGATTAGGTTTGGGCTTTCTTTGTAATTTAGACCAGGTTATGGTTTGGGTTTTTTATTTATGTATTAAATTAATGACAGTGACATTGATTAGTAACATTACATATCCAGTGTGCACTTCTACAATACATAATTCATATTCATATATTGCATTGTGCGTTCAGAACCCAGAGTCACTTCTTCCTTGCCACTATATTTGACCCACCCCTTTCCTCTTCTACCACCTCTCTTTTTCCTTACTTTCTTGCAACCACTAATGTGTTGTCTGTATTTATGTGTTTTTGGATTTTTCTTTGTTGCTTTCAATTTTACATCCCAAGTATGAGTGAAGTTCTATGGATCCAAGCTATTTCTATTTGATTTATTTCCCTTAGCATGGTAATCTCCAGACCCATCCATGTTGTCACAATCGGCAGGGATTCATCTTGATTTCTGGGCGAATAGTGTTTCACTGGGTGTTTGTACCACATCTCCTACATCCAATCAATTGTTGAAGAACATGTTTGTTTTTGATATGTACATACCTTGTACTGCAAGGAACACAGGCGTACGTATATCTCTATGAGTTGATCTTTTCAGATTTGGAGGGTGGATACCCAGAGAAGGGATTGCTTGGTTGTATGGTATATTTATTCTTAACATTCTGGGGAACCTCTGTACTGTTTTCCATCGTTGCTGCCAAGTGACATGCCCACCTGCAGCATATGAGAGTTCTTTATTCCCACAGCCTCTCCAACACTCGTTATTACTTGTCTTGTGGATCATAGCCTTTCTATTAATATAAGGTATGAAGTGGTAGTTCATGGCATTTCTTTAATAGCCAGTGTACTTAAACATTTTGTATGTATCTCTTGGGTGTTTGAGTAATCTGTCTTCTTGGGGAAAGTGTCTGTCCAAGTCCTGTGCCAATGTGTTCATGGGATTGTTTGTTTGCCTTTTGTTGAGTTCTAGGAGTTCTTTATATAGTTTAGGTTTTAACCCCCTTTCAGTCATCGCTTGCAAATGTCTACTCCCACTCTGTCGGTAGCCTATTTGTTTCTTGATGGTTTCTTTGGCTGTGCTGAAGCTTTTACGTTGGGTACAGTCCCATTCATTTCTTTGACTTTTGCTTCCCTTGGATTTGAGGTAAGATTCATCAAACTCTTTCTGAAACAAAGTCTACAGGTTTGGGACCTACGATTTCTTCTATGCCATTTATCATTATTGGTAGCATGTTTAGGTCTTTGGTCCTGTTTTAGGTAATTTTGGTATATGTTGAAAACTGTCAGTCTAGTTTCATACTTTTGCATGTGATATTCTCTATGCCCTAGCACCGTTTATGGAAAATGGATTTTTTGCTTCATGTTATATTTTTGGCTTTCCTTAGAAAACAATCTTTACATATATATGTGGGATTACTTCAGGGTTTTCAGTTCTTCTTCATTGGTGTGTGTGTGCCTATATATCTGCCAATACCCTGCTGCTTATATTATTGTCATTGTGTGTTGTAGATTGAAGTTAAAGAATGTGAAACCTTCACCATTATTGTTTTTTTTCCTTCAGATGCCTGTGTTTATTTGGGGACTCTTTAGATTCCATAGAAATATGTTGATGTTTCTCTTGAAATTTTTCAAAAAACTGTCATTGGAAGTTTTATGGGGATGGCATTAAATCTGTACATTGCTTTGTGTAACATGACCATTTCAATGAGGTACATTCGTCCCATTTATGAATATAAAATCTGTGTATTTCTTTGTGCCTTCTTCAATTTCTTTTTTTTTTCAGCGTTTATTTATTTATTTATTTATATTCATTTTTATTGATAGACTTATTGGTGTGACATCTGTTAGCAAGGATTTCATAGGTATCAGGCATAAAATTCTACTGTGCATTTTCAACTTGAAGTATAATCAGTTCACAACCTAATGCGACGTCTCTTTACATCACCTTATATTTAGCTTCGCCCCCTCCTCTCCCAGCCCCTCCGTTTTCTCCCCTCCCGAACCCACTCTTCCCCAAATAATCATTAAATTATTGATTGTGTCCATGGGTTATTTGTTTGTTAATTTTGTTTTTTCTTTGCTTTCAGTTTTATATTCCACATATGGTTGAAGTCTTACAATGCTTGATTTTTCTGTGTGGCTTATTTCCCTAAGCATGATGATCTCCAGTTCCATCTGTTTTGTTGCAAATGACAATATTTCATCTTTTCTTATAGCTGAGTAATATTCCATCATAAATTATCTCAAAATATATTAAAGACCTTCATATAAGACTTGTAACAATATACTGTGTAGAAGACAACATTGGTACTAAACGTATAGACCTAGGACTCAAGGAAGACTTCATGAACCAGTCCTCAAAGGCAAGGGAAGTATAAGCAAAAATAAATGAATGGGACTATATCAAACTCAAAATCTTCTACAAAGCAAAAGAAAACTTCAATTTCATTTAACCGGTCCATCCGTGTTGTTGCAAATGACAATATTTCATCTTTTCTTATAGCTGAGTAATATTCCATCAAAAATTAACTGAAAATACATTAAAGACCTTCATATAAGACCTGAAACAATACACTTTATAGAAGAAGACATTGGTACTAAACTTATAGACCTAGGACTCAAAGAAGACTTCATGACCCGGACCTCAATGGTAAGGGAAGGATAAGCAAATATAAATGAATGGGACTATATCAAACTCAAAAGCTTCTGCAAAGCAAAGGAAACTTCAATTTCTTTTAACATCTTGTGTTTTCAGAGTATAGGTCCCTCAGCCCCTGTGTTTAGTTACCTCTCAGCGTTGAGGTTAGGGTTAACATACAAATTAGGGTATGTGTTGGACTGATCTTTAGGGTTATTGCTGTTTTTAGGTGGGTGGTGTCAGTTAGAGTCAGAGTTTTAACTAAGGTTAGGGTTAGCGTTCATTTGGTCATTAGAATTAGGGTTAAGATTAGGGTTATATTGACTTTTGAAGTTCGGGATTCACTCTCAATTACTGTTATGATTAGGCTTAGTGTTATTCCTAGAATTTGGTTTAAGGGAAAGCACGGGTTATGTAATGGGCAGTTATAGGTATGTGCTTAGTTTCTGATGAGGTTAGAAACCATGTTATGTTCAGTCAACTTGCTATGGTTAGCATAATATTTAGGGTTAGGTTTAGGGTTACAGTTAGGTTTGAGGTTATTTTTTTGGTTTTTAATTAGGGGTGGTGTAGGTTTAAAACCAAGATAAGGGCTGTAGTGAAGCCTAGCTTTAGCTTTACGTAGACGTTATGGTTTAGATTTTGAGTTAGGCTAAGGGTTAAAGATAAGGTTAGGTTTGATTTTATTTTTAGGGTTAGCAGTAGAACAAAAGGTCCGATTGTGTTTAATGTTAGATTTTGTGTTTAAGTTTAGGTCTTTTGGTTTTATTCATGGTTCACTTGAGGGTTTGGTAAGAAGTACTGTTTATGGTAAGCTTTGAGGCAGGATTGGCTCCGAATTGGGGATAAAGTTAAGTTTAGAGTAAGGGCTCTGGCTAGGGTTAGGTTTACAGTTATATATTAAAGGTTATGTTTTAAGTTAAGTTTAAGGTGAGGTTTTGAGTTTGGTATGAGAGTGGGTTTAGGTATGTGTTTCCATTTATGTGCCAGATTACACTTAGATTTATGTACTGAGTAAGCTTCAAGTTAGGTAAATGTTAGAATGAGTTTAGGTTCAGAACAGATTTTGTGATGATGGTTAGTGTTAGTGTAGAATAAGAATAAATTGTGAGATTAGGATGAAAATTTTAAATGAATTGTTTTATACTAAGGTTTAGGTTTGAGGTGTTGTTTTTAATTAAGAATAAGGATAGTGTTAGGTTCATTTTACAGTCTAGGTTTAGTGGTAAGGCTGAGTTTATGAATAGTGTTATGGATAGGGTTCTTGTTATGTTTCCATTTAAAGTTTGGGTTGAGGTTGTGATTAAATTTAAGGTTACTGTTAAGATTAGGCTGACCATTGTTTTATGATTTACTTTGAAATTGGGATTAGGTTTAGTGATCTTTGTGGGTTATATGCTGGGATTATGATTGGTGCACGATGTAGTGAAGGGGAAGCATGAGGGTTAGAGTGAGGTGTGAAGTTCGATTTTGGGATAAAATTACTTTTAAGTTTGAGGTGTATGTTTAGGTTTAGGACTCACCTTAAGCTTTGGTTTAGGGTAAGTGTGAACCTTTCAGTTAGGATTGTGATTAGAGATAAGGTTAATTGTGAGGTTAAGTTTACGATCAGGTGCTGGTTAGAATGAGGTCCAAGATGATGTTGACGCCCAGGGTTATGTTTAGGGTTACGCTTAGGGATTTTGGTTATGTTCATGGTTCATGTTCCAAGTAGATTTTGTTTTAGGTTTAGGGTTAGAGTTGGCTTTGACTCCAGGGTAAGGATATAAATTAGGATTGAGTTCATGGTTAATGTTAGAGAATAGGCCAGGTGTAGGGTTAGACTTATATCTAGGGATAAGTTTAAGATTCCATTATGAGTTCCTTTGAAACTTAGGGTAAGGTTTGGGTTTAGGGTTTCCTTATGACTACGTTTAGTGTTAGGTTCTTCATTGAGTTAGGTATTGTGTTTGGGATAGTATTAATACTTATTCCTTTTATTTTTAATTTTTGCCAGCACATTGGCATTTGAGATCATCAAAAGTGTTTTTCAACTTTCCATTTACATAGAAGCAGCAAGGGGCCTGAAGTCACATAGTCAATTCAAATGCTCATCATAGATCTCATTACTCAGTCTTCTCTCAGGTTTTCAAGAATAACTTCTCAACTCTCAAATCTCTTTAGAGTTATCAGATCAGTATTGAGAGGATGACTTCCCATCAAGATACCAAACAAAAATGCCAGCATTTTCTTCCTTCCTCCCCTTCCACAATGGGCAATGACCTGTGAAATGCATAATAATGCGCATGAATTTCTTTTTCCCATTATCTCAAGGTTCCATTCTGTATTTTAGTTGTGTAAGAGTATTTCTGAAATACTTACTATAATTCTGAGTAGAATACAAATCATAAATAAAAAAAATACCACAGGCTTCCAATTTAAATATTCTAGAATGCATGCACGCACAATCATCCTAGTATTTTGAAAAGTCAATTGTAAACCATAATCAAAGTGCATTGTGTTCTTGCTGTCCCCACCACTGTCCTCCTCCCTTCTTCACTTAGGAAAACCGGTCAGTGGTGTGAATACAGTTAAAGAAGTGGATGCCCCTGCTAAATGTACGCTCACCTATCTCACAGAACATACAGAGAGAAAGTAAGTTGAGTTCATGTTATACACACCTAAAATTCCTCCGCAAGGGAACGGCTGCCAGTTTATCATATATTATGGTCCCACCCACACAAACACTAAGTATAGGATAAAACAGACAAAAGTACGTACATAATTGACCAGAACAAACCACCCTTTTACTCTGATTTATCTGGGATCAAGCAATGCATTGAAATTGGTATGAAGTGATGCATCAAAATTATCCATGAAAACCTCAGAACACTGGTGAGAGCAGAGGATTGGAGAGGCGTTTTGGCGCCAACAGGAGCATCCTTGGGCCAGCGGATCCCAGGCTGATGCAGGAGGACAGCCCTTCCAGGGCGGACACAACCTCCACGATGGAAAGAGGAAAGCGCCAGGGACCTATAATCAGAACTTTGGCTGACCCAGATGTCACAGTGGCAGGGCCAGCCAATCGGGGCCCCGAGTCTGTATCAAGGGTTATGATGTCTTGAGGCCCAAGATCCAATCAGGAGACAATAGAACTGTCATGATTTTGAGTTCCATAATGCGATACAGTGGGGAGCTGTGACCCTAGGAGAGGTTTAGAGTTAAGTTTAGGACTTGTGTTATGGATGAGATTCTGTGCAGCTTCAGCTTTGGTGTTAGCCTTAGAGTTAGCTTTGAGGTTAGAGGTTTTGTTAAAATTGTGGTTAGTGTTCAGGGCATGTAAAATTGGGGATGAGAGGTATGTGTACAATTGTGGTTATGATTTGTGCAAGGATCCATCTTTGAGATCGGCTATGTGTTAGGTTTCAGATTAGATACAGGGGTAGAGTTTGGACTGGGTTAGAAGAAGTTTTGAGGTTATGGTATTAAGAACATAGAAATGAGAACTCTGGGTAGACGGGCTATTGATAGAGTGAGGTAAAGTTTGATGATGGAGATAGAGGTTTTCGTTAGGTATAGCCTTGTGTTAGGGTTTGTGTGAGTTAATGATTAGGGGTAGTTATATACATAAGCTTCGTGTTACCTTTGAGGTTGGAGTTAGATTTTAAGAATGGGTTGGAGAAGGGCTGGTTTAATGATGCGGTGCAGATTTCAGTTTATTATTCGTATTTTAGGATTAGGGTGAGATTTAGCTTGGAGGTCAGGGTTGGTTTTCCATTCGAGTTGGGGTTGGGTTTCCAATAAAAGCGAGTATGGATTCCTTTCAGGGATAGTGTCATAGGAAGGCTCAAGTTTTCCACTAGGGCTCGGTTTAGCGTTAGATTTCAGTTTAGGATTATTTCTTGAGTATGTTATGAGATTTAGAGTTAGGGTTCAGTTTATAGTAAAGCTGAGTGTTATGTTTTAAATCAGGTTTGGATTTGCTGTTGGATTAGATTTCAGGTTTCTTTGTAATTTAGACCAGGTTATGGTTTGAGTTTTTTATTTATGTATTAAATTAATGAGAGTGACAATGATCAGTAACATTACATTTCTAGTGTGCTTTTGTATAATACATAACTCAAATTCATATATTGCATTGTGCGTTCAGAACCCAGTGTCACTTCTTCCTTCCCCCTATATTTGACCCACCCCTTTCCTTTTCTACCACCTCTCTTTTTCCTTACTTTCTTGCAAGCACTAATGTGTTGTCTGTATTTATGAGTTTTTCGATTTTTCTTTGTTGCTTTCCTTTTTACATCCCAAGAAGGAATGAAGTTCTATGGTTCCGAGCTAATTCTATTTGATTTATTTCCTTTAGCATGGTAATCTCCAGACCCATCCATGTTGCCACAATCGGCAGTGTTTCATCTTTATTTCTGGGCGAGTAGTGTTTCACTGGGTGTTTGTACCACATCTCCTGCATGCAATCTATTGTTGAAGAACATGTTGGTTGTTGATAAGTCTTGACCACGATAACTTTTAATGCAAAGAACACAGGGGTACGTATATCTCTATGAGTACATGTTTTCAGATTTGGAGGGTGGATACCCAGAGAAGGGATTGGTTGTTGTATGGTATATTTATTCTTAACATTCTGGGGAACCTCTGTACTGTTTTCCATCGTTGCTGCCAATTGACATGCCCGCCTGCAGCACATAAGAGTTCTTTATTCCCAAAGCCTCTCCAACACTCGTTATTGCTTATCTTGTCGATCATAGCCTTTCTATTAATAACAAGTATGAAGTGGTAGTTCATGGAATTTCTCTAATAGCCAGTGTACTTAAATATTTTGTATATATATCATAGGTGTTTGATTATTCTGTCTTCTTGGGGAAAGTGTCTGTCCAAGTCCTGTGCCCATGGGTTCATGGATTGTTTTTTTGTCTGTTGTTGAGTTCTAGGAGTTATTTATATAGTTTAGATTTTAACCCCCTTTCAGTCATTGCTTGCAAATGTCTTCTCCCACTCTGTCAGTAGCCTTTACATTTCTTGATGGTTTCTTTGGCTATGCAGAAGCTTTTACGTTGGGTACAGTCCCATTCATTTCTTTTGAGTTTTACTTCCCTTGCCTTTGAGGTAACTTTCATCAAACTCTTTCTGAAGCAAGGACTACAGGTTTGGGACCTACGCTTTCTTCTATGCAAATTATCATTATTGGTAACATGTTTAGGTCTTTGGTCCAGTTTTAGTTAATTTTGGTATATGTTGAAATCTGTCAGTCTAGTTTCATTCTTTTGCATGTGATATTCTCTATGCCCTAGCACCGTTTATGGAAAATGGATTCTTTGCTTCATGTTATATTTTTGGCTTTCCATAAATAACAATCTTCACATATATATGTGGGAATACTTCTGGGTTTTCGGTTCTTCTTCCTTGGTGTGTGTGTGCCTATATTTCTGCCAATACCTTGCTGCCTATATTATTGTCATTGTGTTTTGCAGATTGAAGCCAAAGAGTGTGAAACCTTAACCATTATTGTTTTTTTTCCTTCGGATGCCTGTGGTTATTTGGAGTCTCTTTAGATTCCAAAGAAATTTCTTGATGTTTTTCTTGAAATTTTTCAAAATACTGTCATTGGAATTTTGATGGGGATCGCATTAAATCTGTTCATTGCTTTGGGTAACATGTTCATTTCAATGAGGTTCATTCGTCCCATTTATGAATATAAAATCTCTGCATTTCTTTGTGCCTTCTTCAATTTCTATTTTTTTCAGCGTTTATTTATTTATTTATTTATTTCTATTCATTTTTATTGGTAAACGTATTGGTGTGACATCTGTCAGGAATGATTTCATAGGTTTCAGGCATACAATTCTACTGGGCATTGACAACTTGATGTATAATCAGATCACCACCTAATGCGACGTCTCTTTACATCACTTTATATTTAGCTTCGCCCCCTCCTGTCCCAGCCCCTCCCTTTTCTCCCATCCCTAACCCACTCGTCTCCAAATAATCATTAATTGATTAAGTGTGTCCATGGGTTATTTGTTTGTTCATTTCGTTTTTCTTTGCTTTCAGTTTTATATTCCACATATGAGTGATGTCATACAGTTCTTTGATTTTTCTGTGTGGCTTTTTTCCCTAAGCATGATGATCTCCAGTTCCATCCGTGTTGTTGTAAATGACAATATTTCATCTTTTCCAATATCTCAGTAATATTCCATTAAAAATTAACTCAAAATAGATTAATGAACTTTATACAATACCTGTAACAATACACTGTATAGAAGAAGACATTGGTACTAAACTTATAGACCTAGGACTCAAGGAAGTCTTCATAAACCAGTCCTCAAAGGCAAGGGAATTACCTGCAAAAATAAATGAATGGGACTATATCAAACTCAAAAGCTTCTGCAAAGCTAAAGAAAACTTCAATTCCTCTTAACCTATCCATCCGTGTTGTTGCAAATGGCAATATTTCATCTTTTCTTATATTTCAGTAATATTCCATCAAAAATTAACTCAAAATAGATTAGAGACCTTCATATAAGACCTGTAACGATACACTGTATAGAAGAAGACATTGGTACTAAACTTATATACCTAGGACTCAAGGAAGACTTCATGACCCGGTCCTCAAAGGCAAGGGAAGTATAAGCAAAAATAAATGAATGGGACTATATCAAACTCAAAAGCTTTTGCAAAGCAAAAGGAAATTTCAATTTCTTATAACATCTTGTGTTTGTCAGAGTATAGGTCCCGCAGACCCTGTGTTACGTTTCTTCTCAGCGTTTAGGTTAGGGTTAACATACAAATTAGGGTATGTATGGGACTGATCTTTAGGGTTATTGCTCTTTTTAGGTGGGTGGTATCAGTTAGCGTCAGAGTTAAAACTAAGGTTAGGTTTAGCGTTCAGTTGGTCATTAGAGTTAGGGTTAAGATTAGGGTTATATTGAGTTTTGAAGTTCGGGTTTCGCGCTCAATTACTGTTATGATTAGGCTTATTGTTATTTCTAGAACTTTGTTTATGGAAAAGCACGGTTAATGTAATGGGTATGTTTAGGTATGTGTTTAGTTTCTGATGAGGTTAGAAACCAAGTTAGGTTCAGGTAACTAGCTACGGTTAGCATAATATTTCGGGTTAGGGTTAGGGTTAGAGTGAGGTTTGAGGGTATTTTTTTAGTTTTTAATTAGGTGTGGTATAGGTTTAAGACCAAGATAGGGGTTGTAGGGAAGCCTAGTTTAGCTTTATGTAGACGATATGGTTTAGATTTTGAGTTAGGCTAAGGGTTAAAAATAAGGTTAGGATTGATTTTATTATTAGGGTTAGCAGTAGAACAAAAAGTCCAATTGTGTTTAAGGTTAGATTTTGTGTTTACATTTAGGACTTTTTGTTTTATTCATGGTTCAAATGAGATGTTGCTAAGAAGTTGTGTTTTACAGTCAGCTTTGAGGCAGGGATTGGCTCTGAATTGGGGAAAAAAGTTAGGGGTAGAGTAAGGGCTGCGATTAGGGTTAGGTTTATTGATATATATTAAGGATTATGTTTTCAGTTAAGTTTAAGGTGAGGTTTTGAGTTTGGTACGAGAGTGGGGTTAGATATGTGTTTCCATTTAGGGGCCAGATTACACTTATGATTACTTTTTGAGTAAGCTTCACGTTAGGACAATGTTAGAATGAATTGAGGTTCAGAACTCATTTTGTGATGAAGGATAGTGTTAGTGTAGGATAAGAATAAATTGAGAGATTAGGATGAAAATTTCAAATGAATTTTTTTTTTGACTAACGCTTAGTTTTGAGGTTATGTTTTTAATTAAGTATAAGGATAGTGTAAGGTTCATTTTACATTCTAGGTTTAGGGGTAAGGCTGCGTTTATGATTAGTGTTATGGATAGGGTTCTTGTTATGTTTCCATTTAAAGTTTGGGTTGAGGTTGTGATTAAATTTAAGGTTATTGTTAAGATTAAGCTCACCATTGTTTTATGGTTTACTTTGAAATGGGGATTAGGTTTAGTGCTCTTTTTAGGTTATATTCTGGGGTTATGGTTGGTGCATGATGTAGTGAAGGGGTAGTATGAGGATTAGAGTGATGTGTGAAGTTCGATTTTGGGTTAAAATTACTTTTAAGTTTCAGGTGTATGTTTAGGTTTAGGACTCCCATTAAGCTGAGGTTTAGGGTAAGTGTGAAACGTTCAGTTAGGAATGTGATTAGAGATAAGGTTAGTTGTGAGGTTAATTTTACGATCAGGTGCTGGTTAGGGTGAGGGCCAAGATGATGATGACGCCCAGGGTTAGGTTTAGGGTTACCCTTAGGAATTTTGTTTATGATCATGGTTCATGTTCCAAGTAGATTTTGTTTTAGTTTTAGGGTTAGGGTTTGCTTTGACTCCAGAATAAGGGTGTAAATTAGGATTGAGTTCATGGTTAATGTTAGAGAATAGGCCAAGTTTAGGGTTAGACTTAAAGCTAGGGTTAAGTTTAAGATTCCATTATGAGTTCCTTTGAAACTTAGGGTATGGTTTGTATTTAGCGTTCACTTATGACTAAGTTTAGTGTTAGGTTCATTATTGAGATAGGTATTGTGTTTGGGATAGTTTTAATACATTTTTTTTTTAAATTTTTACCACCACATTGGCATTTGAGATCGTCAAAAGTGTTTCTCAACTTTCCATTTACCTAGAAGCAGCAATGTGGCCTGAACTCACATAGTCTATTCAAGTGCTCATCATAGATCTCACTACACAGTCTTCTCTCAGGTTTTCAAGAATAACTTCTCAAATCTCAAATCTCTTTACAGTTATCAGATCAGGATTGAGAGGGTGACTCCCCATCAAGATATCAAACACAAATGCCAGCACTTTCTTCCTTCCTCCCTGACCACAAAGGGCAATCACCTATGAAATGCATAATACTGCGCATGAATCTCTTTTTCCCATTATCTCAAGGTTCCATTCGGTATTTTAGTTGTGTAAGAGTATTTCTGAAATACTTACTATAATTCTGAGTAGAATACAAATCATAAATAAAAAAAAAGTACCAGAGGCTTCTATTTTAAATATTCTAGAAGGCATGCACACACAATCACTCTAGTATTTTGAACAGTCAACTGTAAATCATAATTAAAGTGCATTGTGTGCTTGCTGTCCCCACCACCTGCCGCCTCCCTTCTTCACATAGGAAAACAGTTCAGTGGTGTGAGTACAGTTAAAGGAGGGGATGCCACTGCTAAATATACCCTCACCTATCTCACAGAACATACAGAGAGACAGTAAGTTGAGTTCATGTTATACACACCTAAAATTCCTCCGAAAGGGAACGGCAGCCTGTTGAACATGTATTATGGTCCCAGGCACGAAACCACTAAGTATAGGGTAAAACAGACAAAAGTACGTACTTAATTGACCAGAAAAAACCACCCTTTTACTCTGATTTATCTGGGATCAAGCAATGCCTTGAAATAGGTATGAAGTGATGCATCAAAATTATCCATTTGAAAACCTCAGTACCCTGGTGAGAGCATAGGCTTGGAGAGGAGGTTTGGCGCCAACAGGAGGGTCCTTGGGCCACAAGATCCCAGGCTGATGGAGGCAGACAGCCCTTGCAGGGCGTACCCACTCTCCGCGATGGAAAGAGGAAGGCGCCAGGGATCTATAATCAGAACATTGGCTGACTGCGATGTCACAGTTGCAGGGCCAGCCAATCGGAGCCCCGAGGCTGTATCAAGGGCTATGATGTATTGCGGCCCCAGAACCAATCAGGAGACAATAGAACTGTCATGATTGTGAGTTCCATAATGCGATGCAGTGGAGAGCTGTGACCCTGGGAGAGGTTTAGAGGTAAGTTTAAGACTTGTGTTAAGGATGAGTTTCTGCGCAGCTTCAGTTTTGGTGTTAGCCTTAGAGGTAGCTTTGAGGTTAGAGGATTTGTTAAAATTGTGGTTAGTGTTCAGGGTATGTAAGGTTTGGAGTGAGAGTTATGTGTACTATTGTGATTATGATTATTGTAAGGATCCATTTCTGAGTTATGCTATGTGTTAGGTTTCAGGTTAGGTTCAGGGCAAGAGTTTGGGTGGGGTTAGAAGAAGCTTTGAGGTTATGGTATTAAGAACATTGAAATGAGAACTCTGGGTAGAAGGGCTATTGATAGAGTGAGGTAAAGTTTGAGGATAGAGTTAGGATTTTCTTTAGGCATATCCTTGGGTTAGGGTTTGGGTGAGTTAATGATTAGGGGTAGTTATATACTTAGGCTTCGAGTTATATTTGAGGTTGGAGTTAGGTTTTAAGATAGCGTAGGAAAAGTGCCGGTTTAATGATGAGGTGCAGATTTCAGTTTATGATTCGGTTTTTAGGATTAGGGTGAGATTTCGCTTGGAAGTCAGGGTTGGTTTTCCATTCAAATTGGGTTTGGGTTTCCAGTAAAGCCGAGTGTGGGTTCCTTTCAGGGATACTGTTATAGGAAGGCTCAGGTTTCCCACTAGGGCTCGGTTTACTGTTAGATTTCAGTTTAGGATTATTTCTTGAGTATATTATGAGATTTAGATTTAGGGTTCAGTTTATAGTAAATCTGAGGGTTCTGTGTTAAATTAGGTTTGGATTTGGTGTTGGATTAGTTGTGGGATTTCTTTGTATTTTAGGCCAGGTTTATGGTTTTGGTTTTTTATTTATGTATTAAATTAATGACAGTGACATTGATTAGTAACAGTACATTTCCAGTGTGCATTTCTATAATACAAAATTCATATTCACATATTGCATTTTGCGTTGAGCACCCAGAGTCACTTCTTCCTTCCCCCTATATTTGACCCACCCCTTTCCTCTTCTACCACCTCTCTTTTTCCTTACATTTTTGCAACCACTAATGTGTTGTCTGTATTTATGTATTTTTGGATTATTCTTTGTTGCTTTCTTTTTTACATCCCAAGAATGAGTGAAGTTCTATGGTTCCGAGCTATTTCTATTTGATTGATTTCCCTTGGCGTGGTAATCTCCAGACCCATCCATGTTGTCACAATCGGCAGTGTTTCATCTTTATTTCTGGGCGAGTAGTGTTTCACTGGGTGTTTGTACCACATCTCCTACATGCAATCAATTGTTGAAGAACATGTTGGTTGTTGACATGTCTTGACTACCATAACTTGTACTGGAAGGAACACAGGGGTACGTATATCTCTATGAGTACATGTTTTCAGATTTGGAGGGTGGATACCCAGAGAAGGGATTGCTTGGTTGTATGGTATATTTATTCTTTTTTTTTATTGTTAGATTTATTGGGGTGACATCTTCTAGCGAGGATTATATAGGTTTCAGGCATACAATTCTACAGTGCTTTTTAAACTTGATGTATAATAAGTTCACCACCTAATGTCACTTCTCTTTCCATCACCTTATATTTAGCTTCACCCCTACCTCTCACACCCCCTCCTTTTTCTTTCCTCCCTAACCCACTCGTCCTCAAATAATCATTAAACTATCTATTGTGCCCATGGTTTAATAGTTTTTTCATTTGATTTTTTATTTGCCTTCACTTTTATATCCCACATATGAGTGAAGTCATACAGTTCTTTGATTTTTATGTGTGTCTTGTTTCCCTAAGCATGATGATCTCCAGGTCCATCCGTGTTGATGCAAATGACAATATTTCATCTTTTCTTATAGCTGAGTAATATTCCATCAAAAATTAACTCAAAATAGATTAAAGACCTTCCTATAAGACCTGTAACAATACACTGTATAGAAGAAGACATTGGTAATAAACTTATAGACCTAGGACTCAAAGAAGACTTCATGACCCGGTCCTCCAAGGCAAGGGAATTATAAGCAAAAATAAATGAATGGGACTGTATCAAACTCAAAAGCTTCTGCAAAGCAAAAGAAAACTTCAAATTCTTTTAA
>PVJL010013804.1:0-30709 GCA_004026885.1 Lyroderma lyra
TTGACTCCCTCATTTCTTTTGCTGTGGATTCGTTGTTTGTATAAAGGAATGCTGTTGATTTTTGTACATTGATTTTGTATCCTGCAACTTTACTATATTCGTTAATTGTTTCTAATAGTTTCCTGGTGGAGTCTTTGGAATTTTTTATATAAAGTATCATGTCATCCGCAAATAGTGACAATTTGACCTCTTCTTTCCCCATTTGGATACCTTTGATTCCTTTCTCTTGCCTGATTGCCGTGGCTAGAACTTCCAGTACTATATTAAATAACAGTGGTGACAGGGGGCATCCCTGTCTTGTTTCAGGAGCTATTTTTAATCCTGCCTGAGTTAAAGGTTTTTCTAAGCAATTATAAACTTGAAGCAATTCCTGTATTGAATCAGAAGCATTCAAAATATCATCAATGTAATGGATTAAATAACATTCTGGGAATTGTTTCCAGACAGGTTCTCATGACTTAGCTACAAAATTTTGAGAAATTGTAGGACTGTTTTACATTCCTTGAGGTAATACTTTCCAATGAAATTTTTTCATTGGCTCCTTTTTGTTAAAGGAAGAAACTGAAAAGGCAAACTAAAGAGTTATTTAAATCAATTAATAAAATACACCAACATCTTGGAATCATAGAAGGAGATGACAAACAAGTTTGTAAGGCACCCATAGACTAAATTACAACATTTATAGACCTGAGATCTGCTACTAATCTCTATTTTCTAGAATTTTTTAATAGTAAATATAGGAGAATCCCAAGGGTTAAAGGATTCTTTCATATGACCCTTTTAAAATTGTTTCTGAACTAAAGCTTGTAAGACCTCTATTTTTCCACAGTTAACAGCCATTGTTTCATTTATACCTGAGAGGTGGAGGAGCAGGTGGGGGAGGGAGCAGATTCACCAGATTTTTAAAAGGGGCATTAGAAAGAATAATTTTTTCTTCTTTATTGAATTGAGGTACATACTTCACATTATAATTTTCCTCATTATCCTCCTCTTTATCTTCTACCTCATTCTGTAAAGGTTCCAAGACTTATTTAATTAATGTCCAAGTCAGCCAAATAGTCACAGGCAAATAAATTTCTTGTACATGTAACTTTTTTATGTTCCCTGTCTACCTTATTCCAGTCTCCTAACTCTAATGAACCCAAGGCAGGAAACCATGAACTTTAAGCAATTCTAAAATCCTACCTTCACTAGCTTTAGCACGGCCAGTTTTAAGCTATTACTGTAATAAGCACATATAATGGCTATAATTTACGACACTATCTACATTTCGCATGGTAACCCTGTTTTAATTCTGAAGAGTGGACCTACCTTAGGGGACTTCTGAGGTCCCCATTTCCATTTGGGACTCTGTGATGATTCTTCCATTTCAGTTTCATTCAGGCGATTCTTCCTGCACCCCTATCCCTATTCTGGCCCCACGTTGGGCAAGTCCATCTTGACTAAGGCTAGGGGCAAGTGAAGGGCAATGTAGAACATAAAAAAGACACACACAAGATAGAGAGAAAGATGGAAACAGGGAACTCATGGCCTCAAAGACTAAGAGCTCTAATGGTGGGGTCCTCATCGTATATATTAATTGCTTAAGGAGTTAAGGTTAAGAAAAAAAGAAAATCTTTCTTTCATCAGCACTCGATGTCCTTGAATGTCTGAAGATGGTGTGAGAAAGCTGCATATCTCTTCCATAAACAGATGGCACTGCCTAGGCAGTGTTACATCCTGGCAGGTTCCAGTATTCTGGAATCAACATCTTCATTTACTTCAGAAAAACAGCCCAGTTTCAGACCACCTCTTCAAAATTTCTTCCACACAGAGGATCCCTGAATCCTCCTAACATGACCAGCAGAGAACACAGGTATACCAACAACCTGACAAAGGCAGAGACTGCAAGCAGTCCCCCATCCTAACCAGCACAGAGACCTCTAGCAAACGCCCAACAGGACTTGTTGCACAAACACCAGGCTAACACTCCATGTCCAGCAGAGTGACACAGGAGACCCCAAACATCACCAGCACACACTCCCCAGACAAACACAAATTTTGACAAGCATGGACACACCTGGCAGATCCTCAACCTGACCAGCATAGAGACCACCAGTAGATGTCAAACCTGATCAGTAGAGAGATCCTTTGCAGACCTTCAATGTTTTAGGAACCATCCCCCATCAGTCCCCAAACCTGACCAGAAGAGAGGTAAAAAAAGACCTCAATATGATGAGCACAGAGTTCCCAGGCATACCTTCAATATGTGCAGAATAGAGGCACGAGGCAGACACTAAGTATGAACACCACATAGACACCAGCAGATTTCAAAATTTATTACACTGAGACCCCAGGCAGACCCTCAACCTGAGTGGGCACAGGGACATGGAGACCTCCAACATGACAAACACAGGGACCCCTGAAAAACCTAAATTGGCATGTCATAGAGACCCTGAATAAGTGTGTTGGTAAAGACCGACTTTACCAACACACTTACTAGACCCCAAACCAGGCCAGTATCCTGAGGCCGATACCAACTTGAGCAGAAAAGAGACCCCAGGCAGACCTTAAAATTGACCAGCACATAAACCCCAGGCAACCTACAACCTCAGCAGCACAGAAACCCAAGGGAAATCCGCAACTTGACTGGGTACAAAGACCCTGAGCAAACCCTCAAACTGACCAGCACAGAAACACCAGTCAGAACTCAAAACTGACCAGCACAGACACATTAAGCAGACCTCCAACCACACGACCACAGCGACCCCAGAGAGAACCACAATGTAACCTGCTCAAAGATGCCCCAGCAGGCCTCCAACCTGGCCAGAACAGAAAAGCCCAGCAGGTCACCAAATTAATCAACACAGAAACCCTCAGAGGACTTTAACCTGTCCACCACAGAGACCCTGAGCAGAACCC
Source organism: Lyroderma lyra (assembly GCA_004026885.1). Taxonomy (NCBI): domain Eukaryota; kingdom Metazoa; phylum Chordata; class Mammalia; order Chiroptera; family Megadermatidae; genus Lyroderma; species Lyroderma lyra. The sequence goes on from PVJL010013804.1 coordinate 2,902, forward strand.
CGACTTGAGCAGAACAAAGACCCTCAAGCTACCTCAAACTTGACCAACACAGAGATCTCAGGCAGAAACTCAACATGTCAAGCACAGGGACTTTTGCAGACCTGGAACCTAACAAGGAAAGGGACACCCAGCAGGCACTCAACCTGACAAGAACCATACTCAGCAATCAATTAACCTGACCAGCAGAGAGACCCAGCAGATCTTCAAGCAAACCAAAAGAGATGTCCTAAGCAGACACCCACCTGACCAGGAACAAAGATCTCCATTACATCCCCATACTAACCAGTACAAAAAATGCAAATGACCAGCAGAATGACTCCTGGCATACCCCCAGCCTCACCATTGCAAAGAGTCCCAGCAGACCCCAAACCTGATAGGTAAAGTACCAAATCTGTCCTCCAATCTGACCAGCAGTAATATCAAAATAGACCCCAACCAGACCAGCACAGTGGACAGACATACCTTCAACATGACAAGCATAGAGACCCAAGTCAGACACTAAGTGTCACCACCACAGAGAAATCAGAAGGCTTCCAAATATGGCAGCGCACAGAGACCCCAACTGGGTACAGAGACCCTGTGCATACTCCCAACCTGACAAGCACAGAGAGCCTCAAAATAACTAAATTGACATAGCATAGTGTTCTTAGGAAGATTGCCTACATTACCAACACAATTACTCCCAGCAGACACCAGACCGGGCAAGCACAGAGACCCCAGGTAAACACCAAACCTGACCAGCACAGAGACCCCAGGCTGTCCCCAACCCTTACTAGCACACGGATTTTCAGCACACCATCATGCTGAACAGCACGAAGTCTGAGGCAGAAGCACCACGTAATATGCACAGAGACCCATCAGACCACCAATTTGACTAGCAAAGAACATCTGACAGAATTCCAACCTGAACAGGACAATGACCCCTAGCAGACCTGCAGCCTGATCAAAATGAAGTCCCCAAAGACATATACTTGTGACCAGCACAGAGACCCAAGCAGATCCCAAACATGACCAGGACAGAGACCAAAGGCAGCCCCCAATGGTCACTGAGAACAGAGATAACCAGAAGACCCCTAACCTGAGCAGCACTACGTTTCCAGGCAGGCAACAGCATCTCACCAGCACAGAGACCTAAGATGACCTCCAATGTGACTAGCATAGATACCCATGACTGATCTCCATCTGACTGGGAGCACAGACCCCTAGCCTTTCTGTAACCTGACCAGCACAGAGATCAAGGCACACTCAAAGTGAGAATCACAGAGACTCCAGCAGACCTGGAACCTGAAAAGCAAAGAGACCCATGATGACCCACAACCTGACAAGGATGGTATTCTACCATATTCCCAAAAACACTGGCAGAGATTTAACCAGACCCCCAACCTGACCAGCAGAGACTTCCAGCAGACCCCAAACCTGTGCAGCAGAGAATCCAGGCAGAACTTCAACCTGAGTAAGACAGAGACACCTCTGAATTGCCTTTTACATGACCAGGCACATAAATCCCAGTATGCCCCATAACCTGACCATCAGAGAGACCCCTGGAAGACGCCCAACATAACTAGCATAGAGTCCCCCAACAAACCTCCAATCTGACTAGCACAGAGCCCTTTGACAGATAGTAAATGTGACCAGCAGAGACACTCAGACATGTCCCTGACCAGCAAAGACACCCCAAGCAGACCATCAACATGTGAATCATGTTACCCAAGCTGTCTTTCAACCTGACAAGCACAGAGATTCAACCAGACCTTCACTTGCTCAACACAGAGACTCTAGGCAAGTATAGTAGTGATATTAAAAAATGAAGCATATAGCAATTATTCTAGAATGATTTCAAAAAATGTATTGTCTGCTCTTATAAAGGCTGATTCATTTTAAAAACCTGTAATTCCAGCTTGACATTCATAACCACCATTAACAGGCACTGTCGGTTCTGTTTTTTACCTCAGAACATCACAGCGCCTGAACTTGTCCACATCACTCTGGTTTTACTGCATTGCATTCAACATCAACAGACAAAGAAATGTTTCCAGGATGTGATCAACACAGGATGATTCAGGCGCTTGCTCCATATTATTGGGGAAGCACATCAAACCTCAGGGCTATGCATGACCACTTTTGACATAAACTTCGTTTATCACCAGAAAGTCACTGAAGTCAATTGCTAAAACTCAAGTGGTTAGCAGCAGTATTCCCTGCTAGCGCACACACCCTGAAACACTGGGGGTCTTATTTGCGGTTCTACCATGCCCAACCTTGAATGACTTCAGTATTTCTCTAATGTTTACTGATGCTGGAAAAAAGTATATATTTTTAAAAATTGCAACAGTGAAATATGCAAATTTCTATATCACAGCAGAGCTCATATATATGGCATATTGTTGAAGAATCACTTACTTTTACAGTAATTTTAGAGGTTCTTTAACAGTGAGTAAGAAAATGAGAATCAATGTCATGTTAAACTGACAATATAATTCATTAACACCAGAATTTCTGTTTTCTGTTAAGAAAAGTTTTGTTGTGGAGGTTTCTGAGCAGATAATTATTTCAATAGTATATGAGTCGAGACATATTTGCCACTCCCTTCAGTCTCAATATCCTCTCTGGAAGAGCAATTTGCAAATCAGAGTCTTTAACTTAAAGAAAGAGTCAGTAAAATTGTCTTGGTGATGGAAAGAGAACTGACTCTGGGTGATGAACACTTAATGCAACATGTGGAGAGTGTAATATAGAATTGTGCACCTGAAACCTATGTTATTTTTGCTAATTAATGTCACCAAAATAAATTTAGCAGTAAAAAATACCTAATATAAATTGTCATGCTAATATTTGCTTTCATCTCAGGTTTTAAGCCTAATTGTTATTTCATAAAATGTAACAATTAAATATTTTTTGTTTTATTTTTTTAATTTTTAAATTTATTTTTATTGTTAGACTTATTGGGGTGATGTCTGTTAGCAAGGATTACATAGGTTTCAGGCATACAATTCTACAGTGCTATGTCAACTTGATGTATAATAAGTTCACCACCTAATGTGACTTCTTTTATGAAAAACAACATGAAATGGTACAGTTTTATAGTGAAAAATAAAAGATTTTTCCTTTTACAAATAGAAATCCTACTGTCTATATTTAGGGTTCAAAAAGCAAACCATTTATGGATACTTAATAAATGTGTAAAAGTCACTGGGGAATAAATCCAGATTTCACAATGTCAAGCTTGAACATTCAAGATGCCATCACCATAATTTTCCAACCACTAAAAGCCAGTTTCATTCTCATACCCAACAAATGCCTCTATCAATTTGTAATAACAATCAAGTTCTTGAAAAGACTAACACAAGGTGGAGAAAAAGAAAAGAATATGAGAAGAGAGTTCCCTAAGCAGATACAGAAATCTATGGATAGCAGTACATATGAAATTATTATTGTGACTTAGATGAATTCAATAAAATCCAGCATACGGACTGAGGAAATTTTAGTCCCTGATGATGAAAGACTTCCCAGACAAGATATTTTAAGTGTACAGCTGTATGTACCTGAGTAATTTATACAAATTACTTAAGAAAAACAAAATAGAGAAAACAGTGTTTTTTCATCTTACCATTCTAACATATTTTTAAATCTATAAAATTTCCAAAAAAAAAAAATACTAACAGACTGCTTAAGTCACTGCTTATGAATCTAGTGAAAATCTGATATTCATCCTTAGTATTATCTAAATGATACCAAGCATCCAAAACAGGAATATTATTCTACTTTTAACTATCTTTGGGAAGTGTTGCTAAAGCTCAAAGTAATTTGTATCCTATAAAAAATATGGTGATAAATTTTTAATTATTAAACCTAAGTTTCTACCTTCCTAAAAAGAAAAGAGAAGAAAAAGAAAATGAAACCAAACCAAACCAAACCAAATCAATCAAAATCCTGGAAAACTTTATACTAATTTATATTTGGTGCAATCCCAGGTATAAAACATCTGTTCAATAAGATTTCACTTTCATAAGAGTTTCTGGACTCATAGGTTTTTTAACTCTAAAGTTATGTCTGAGACTTACTAGTGTACTTTCACTTCCTCCCTCAATAGGTTGCAGATTCAAAATAGTTCTCATCTCACAAACTCAACCTAATATAAGAGAAAAATAAATTCTAACTCCACAATAAAAATAAAATTTTTCCTTATAGGGTTATCTTAGAGGTATAGTTCAGGTTTGTGTGTGAACTCTGATGTGACCAAGGAGGCCTTGCCTAGAAATGGTGAAATGCTATTTTAATCTTAGCACCATCGCTGCCAATCTGATGAAATATTTCAGAGCTTGATAATGATGAAGGATGAACTAAGTGCTCATGAAAGTACACTTTACCATGATAATCATTAAATTTTACTATAATTAATTTAACACCTTTATGTAAAATATTATATAACTGTGCATATAATAAAAAAAGTGAAAGACAATAATAGGGATGTTCAGATGGGGACAGCATTGGAGGTGATGTACAGGAAACAGTGAAGGAAGGCATTCCAGATCTGGCCACCGTTGTAGAAATGCTTTGCACAGTGACATCCCCAGGTTTCCTTGAAACACCATAGGTGGTGCAGGTGAGAGTTAATCACCCAGTAATGCTGTGTCCTATGCCAAGCACAGGTCCTTCCAGGAACTAATCCAGAACACAACCCCGGCCCCCAAGAGTGACAGGTCTATTCAATGCTGATAGAACTGCAGCTCCTTAACCATTAGGTAGACTTACAGCTTTGGTACAGCTGCTCAGAGTGGACACTTTTCAGGATGTGGGTGCATTTTAATATTGACTGGCTGCTTTCCCAGCAACTAACTCCTCTGGAGTCAAAACAGGAGAGTCTGGACTGGGCCGTGATTCCTGAGTTAATGCTGCAGTTGGGACAGGAGCAAAGTTGACTCATGTCCATTCTTTCCAGTGCATTTTAAACCTAAGTCCCCTGAACTTGTCCCTCAGAGAAGACAACTCACCTGGGTGATGGCCCAAATGTCACTCTGAGTTTTGTCATTTCGATTGGCCCACTGATATTCTCTTTGGTGTGTGGCATTTAGCCATCACTGTGGGCTCATGTGCACCTCCAACAGTCTCTTCTAATCCTGAGGCTCTGTCTTTGTTTAATTCAGGTGGTCCCATTGTATCAGTGGAAGTTAATCTTAGTGCTCCAGGTAAAACCTCTTGACATGACCTGCTAGCAAACCCAAAAGTCTACTCTGAAGAGTGGCCTGGCTAGTGTCTTGGATTGTGACTTTGCATAGCCAACCCTGGCCCCAGGTGTTAAAGCCACCTACATGGCAAATCACACAATGGTTTCATACTGACACTTGGTGACATGGTGTGCATGCCTCTCATGCAGAGGGAAATGAAGTGGGTGTCAGTGTTGAGTATATCATCATCGATGTCCTGTCTAGATCTCTGTAATGACAGAAAGCAGGAGCCAGTGTGCATGCATCAAATCCCTTCTGCCCATCTGACTTTTAGCTCCCAGATCAGGCACAGGTTGTGTAAGAAAAGACATAAACTAAGTGACTTGACATATTCTTGGTGGACTTGAAATTAACCCTAGGCCAAGTCCCTTTGTCCTCCACAACCAAGGCATCCAACCTTGACATGGGGTGTTAACTTGACCTGCCCTCTTTGGCTACAGAACACTCCACAGCCAGCTTTCACTCAGGGCATGACCTTTTCTGGTGAATATTACCACAACCACCACCACCACCCCATAAACACACACAGAGGAGACAGACTGTCAATGTGGGAAGGATGGGCTGTCTTGTCCCAAACTTGAATGCCTTGGGACTTTCTGTATTACCTTTGGCTTTCTTTGGAAAATGTCCAAAAATTTCTGGAGTGAGGCTTGAACAGTACCTGAAGTAAGAGAAAGATTTTTAAATACAGTTTTACCAGAGGCCACTGCCATGGGACCTAAGTACACAACAAGAAAACATTTTATTACATTGAATATTATTAACTAAGTGAGTTGGGCAGAAGCTTCTTTAGAATGTGGCTGCCTGTTTAGCAGGGCTCCAAGCTCTGCTGGATTCTATGATCAAACATTGAGGTCAATGCCCGGGGTCACCTATCTGTTCTTCCTTCTAAGACAATTCCTTTCCATGGCCTCTCTGGGTCAGTGAATGCTCACCCTTTACCTCACACCAATAGCTTACACAGCTGCACTAACACAGGCCACCTCACACAGCAGAAATGCCTGGGTGCTGCCAAAGCCCCTAACTTTGAAAATCCAGAGCTGAGTTCAGATCTTGCACCTACTTCTTAGGAGCGATGTGACCCTGGACAAACATGCACTATTAGAGCCTCCTTAGACTCCCATTAGCACAGTGTTGTTTCTTCCATCAGGTACTTTACAGGCTAATGCACCTGTAGTTTCTGGAACCCCTGACTGGTGTCAGAGTGGCTCAAGCACAGATATAACAATGAGGCAATGACAAAAATGCTTAATAGGGTCTGCTCTGGAATCCAGTGACTTACACTTACACTTCTGCTTGTGTCCCAGAACAGTGGAAATTAACTGAAACCCCTTGGGCAAAGAACCATCCAGGGTATCCCTTTATGTTTAGTCTCTGATCAAAGTGCCTCATCTCATCCTTTGTGATGGGCAGCCTCATAGTAGCTGCCAGTGTAGCTAGCTACCTCCACATCGAACATCTTTGTGCTAGTTCATTGGCTCAAGGCTGGATCAAGATTTTGACTAAGTTGTAAAGTAAATAATACAACAGGGCAACATTATGGGTGTCATTTCTAACACTGAGATGTGGAACTTTTATGGCTCTGCTGGCTCATTCTACCTCTTTGTGTCTCTGCTTGACTCAGTAGTATTCCTCATTTATTATCTTTGATTCTTGGACCCTGTCCCTCTCTGTGTCTATGATCTTTCTGTTTGTCTCATTGTGTCTCCTCCTTTGTGTACCTTTCTGTCTTGTTCTAACCCTATATTCTCTTAAGAGAGGGTAACATAGTATAATCTGACTTATTATGCTCCAATACAATAACCAAACAAAGAAAAATAAACAAACAATAACAGAACATTACCACCCACAGAGAAAAAAGTCTTTGAGCCCTGTTTGAGCTGAATTCCACCAATCTATGTATGATGTAGCAGACAGACCTCTCTTAGTGTAAGCCTCGGTTGACAGGGAACCCCAGCCTCACAAGACACCTTGAGGAAGAGGCTCACAGCTTTGCTGAGTCTGGCACCTGATCAAAAGGACTGTGATTTGGTCCATGTTTGTTGCTGTAAGTGCTGTGTGAGGGGGCTGGGGCCACCCTGCAAACAACCAGCACATGCTTGATGCTTGGTCTGGCCCATTTGTCCTTAACTCCCAGCTCTTTTCTAGCACCCTGAGCCTTTCAGAACATCCCCTCTGGCACAACTTATTTCTACCTCTATTTCTCTGCCCCTTTGAGGTCCCCCACACCAGTGCACTGTTCTTTGACTTCTGCTAGAATGGCTCACTTTCCCTTAGTTCACAGCAAAAATGCACCATTGAAACCTATCAGACATACCTATGTCAGTTATCCTTTCTACAGCACTCGCTGTCCTCTCTCAAAAGAATTTCCACTGGTGCTCTTTATTTCCCGCTCCAAGCTTTGAGCTCCTGAGAGGAAAAGGAACATGTAGATACTGTCATCCCAGTTCAGGGTGAGTGCAAGAGGCACCAAAGCTGAAAATATCTGTGAAAAGTTCTCATAATTCCCTTAGGTCTGTGAGAACTTACATTGTATAGATGGATGCTAATAATCAACAATGCCTGTTATCCAGAGAAAGAAACACCCTATATGACCTCATTTTCTTGAAGCGTGGGCAATTGAACATAGTGGAGACACCCTGTCACTCGAGTTTAAATCTAGTATTTCAGCCACAGACAGAAAAACCCAAAATCAAAACACTCCCTTGTCTGGGGTTCTCAAAGCTGTTGGTACACCAGAGACCAGGAAGCATAAAAGCTAGGACTACAGGATTTAGGAAAATTTAAGTACCCCCCAGAAGCAGCTCCTTCTTCCCATTTTTTTCTGCACTGTTTTACTGTGTCTAGTTTACTCATGAGGTCTCTAAACTGAGCCTGGGCAATCACTCCACACACTTTTAAATGGGGAACCTGAGACTCCTACAAGGCTGCCCTGGCACCTGCTTATTTTGCCAGTGTTCCATTGCTCTTCCACATTTATGCATGACCCAGGCTCCTTAGACTCTAAGATGCCCTCTGCTCTGAAAAAAACTCTAGAAAGTAGAAATAATTTGTCAAAGACTTGGAACACACTGGATCCTCATGAAGAACAAATGAAAGGGGGCTCTTCTGCAGGCTGTGTAAATGTTGCTGTCACCTCATCTATGCACATTATCTTAAAGAAAAGGAAGCTGAAGGCCTGCTCTTTAGAAGCACCTCCACAGTGGATGTGTCTGCTCCTAATTACAGGTGCACACATTAGAACAACAGAAACAATACTTTGTTCTTTCAGATGCCTAGGAATGACTCTGGTTTAGGCTAAACTTTTCCTACTTTGCTTATCAGTCCACAGTCTCTCCCCACTTTATATATATGCACTGGGCATGATGCCCAAAATTTGGGTGCCCCTGCACCATTACAGAGTTGCTTACCACCACTTTCCTTTGTCTGTCTGATAACCTCTGGAGTGAGTATTTACCTTTGTACCTGCAGGTGGGCAGTCCTTTTGTGTATGTGTGTGTGCGTGTGTTTGTGTGTGTGTATGTGTGTGTGTGTGTGTGTGTGCGTGCGTGTGTGTGTGAGGTACATGAGTGCGCACAGTATTATGTGGAAGGATCCTCAGAGAAAATAACCCAATATGAAAGGTTGCTTCAGGATCTCAGAAGTATTCACTTTTAAAGCAAAATCCATGGATTACTTGCCCCTGAGCCCAGTTTTTTTTGTTTTTTTTTTAAATAACTAGAAGAGTTTTATTTTATTTTTTTTTAATTCATTTTTATTGTTAGACTTATTGGGGTGACATCTGTTAGCAAGGATTACATAGGTTTCAGGCATACAATTCCGCAGTGCATTGTCAACTTGATGCATAATAAGTTCACCATGAGCCCAGTTTTAAGTCTACAAAATGGCAGTTTAAGTACACAGTGGGGACATAGCTTTTGCTTGGTTCATCAGCCTGCGTACAATGTAATCATGGTAATGCTCTGTCATAGGGCTTTTATAGAGAGTAATGATACACCACCTACTATGATGCCTTGCTTATACTAATTACATGATTAATGCTACCAGACATTAGTACTATTTCTTTTCGTAAAAATATGAATAAAACTGAAGGTTCAGGAACTCGCAGAATCCTCCAGGTTTTGATGTGTGTGATTGTTTTATGAAGAAGCATGAAAGATTTGGAGCCATGAAAAAAAATGTCTTCATGCAATAAAACAAATTTGTGTGCTTGTTTACAATTGTGGGGTCTGGCTCTTTGACGTTAAGCCAAAGATTGAATAGGTGCTCCTGTAGAAACTGTCATTAGGTTGTGTAAGAAAATATAATATAGATTACTGAGGGACAAGATACACTCAGACTTCTTAGTGTCACCTTAGTTCCCTGCACAGTGCTGAACACTCCAAACATGTGTGGAACCCAGTCAAAACTCAGATTGTCATGCCCTGACTAACCAGCAAAGGCTGCACTGGACTGGGGCCCCCAGGATCTTATCGCTAGGAGACAAAAGATCAGGGAGTGGCCTTGTCTTTGCTGTGGTGAAGGAAGTTAGAAGGCGAACAAGTTCTCTGGTTGCTGGGATGCTTTAGAAGCATGCAGGGCACACACAACTGATAAAGCAATTCAGCTGGGTTTCCCACTCTATGTCAAACCATCAAGACACACAGGAATTCCAGCATTTATCACAACTCACCAGGCAGAGCAGGAATCAAAAATGCCCCAGGTTTAGTGTTCAGTTTAAGAAAACTCTCTAGCTGCCCACGCAGAGGTAATTACCTTGGTGTCAAGGACTCTCTTAATTTTCTGCATTTTAATGCTAGGTACTTGGGGAGCATCATTTTTCCAAAGTGGCCAGAAATCATATGAGCCTTGGCAGCCAGTGTTGGTGTCATGACTGAAGAGGAATAACCAGGAAAGAAGTCACTGAGAGTGCGTGGCCCAAGTTGTGTGAGCCCGCCAGGTTGTACAGAGGGATGTGTGCACTTGTATTTGAGATACTGCACCCCTTGGAGACCCTGGAACTTACAGATCCAAGTATCTGACAGGGTCTTTCTTTTCCTCTTTGCTCTAACACAAAATATGAATTTTGTAAACAGGCGGCTATGCATTGCTTTGGAAACCCAGGTAGGCAACAATGGTGGAAACTTGCTGCTACTTTGAGTCTCAAAGCTAACTCTGGCAGAGTTAGGGACCAGACTACTTCAGGGGGTTAGACAAGGGAGCAAAAATGGAGCAATAGACTAAAGTCTGGTGAGGAAATTGGCATGTCAAAAAGACTTCAGATAAAAAGCTACATGCTCTGTGAGGCTGATTTGCATTCTCTGATTCTCTGAGACTTGGTCTGTGTCCTCTGAACTTTCTCTTCCTAGGTATACTTGAAGGAGATTGTACATTTTACTTCAGGGAAGCTGCCCTGACAAACTTAAGTCGGTGATCACTGCTAATGTTTTGCAGGTGTACCTTTGCAAAATCTTTGTCATGGCAGAAACTGTGAACTTGACTAAAGCAAGCATGTCCTCTTTTCAACCACTCACCTGAGATACAAACACAGCCTTGGATGACCTCACTTCACAAACCTTGTGGGGTTCTTTGTTTGTTCGTTTTTAATTCACTTATATTGTTAGACTTATTGGGGTGACATTTGTTAGCAAGGATTACATAGGTTTCAGGCATACAATTCTACAGTGCACTGTCAACTTGTTGTATAATAAGTTCATCACCTAATGTGATTTCTTTTTCCATCACCTTATATTTATATTCTCCTCCCTCTTCTGCCAGCCCCTCCCCTTTCTCCCTTCCCTAACCCACTCATCCCCAAATAAACATTAAACTATTGATTGTGTCCATGGGTTATTTATTTCATTTGTTTCTTTGTTCATTTCTTTTTTCATCATTGCTTTCAGTTTCATATTTCACATATGAGTGAAGTCATACAGTGCTTTGTTTTTCCTGGTTGGCTTATTGTACTAAGCATGATGATCTCCAGGTCCATCCATTTTGTTGCAAATGACAATATTTCATTTTTTATTATAGCTGAGTAATATTCCACTGTGTATATGTACCACAGCTTCTTTACCCAGTTATCTGTCACAGGATACTTTTGTTGTTTCCATGCTTTGGCCACTGTGAACCAAGATGCGATGAACATTGGGGTACATAAGTCATTGTGGACAAAGGTTTTCAAGTTTTTTGCATAGATCCCCAGAAGGGGGATTGCTGGATCATATGGGAAATTCATTCCCAACTTTCTGAGGAACTTCCAAACTGTCTTCCACAGTGGTTGTACCAAGTTGCATTCCCACCAGCAGCGTACCAGAGTTCCTTTTTCTCCACATCCTCTCCAGCACTTGTTATTCCTTGTCTTGTGATAATAGCCATTCTAACAGGTGTGAGGTGGTATCTCATTGTGGTTTTGATTAGCATTTTCCTGACAGCTAATAAGAATTAGCATTTTCTTCATATGTCTGCTGGTCATTTGTATTTCTTCATGGGAGAAGTGCCTGTTTATTCCTGCCCACTTTTTAATTGGGTTGTTCATTTTTTTGTTGTTAAGTCTTATTAGTTCTTTATATATTTTAGATATTAGACCCTTATCTGATGTGTTATTTCCAAATATTTTCTCCCATTCAGTTGGCTGTCTCTTTGCTTTATTGATGGTTTCTTTTGCTGTGCAGAAGCTATTTAGCTTGATATAGTCCCAGTCACTTATTTTTTCTTTTACTTCCCTTTCCTTTGAGGTCAGGTTCATGAAGTCTTCCTTGAGTCCTAGCTCTATAAGCTTAGTACCAATGTTTTCTTCTATATAGTTTATTGTTGCAGGTCTGAGATGAAGGTCTTTAATTCATTTTGAGTTAATTTTTGTACATCGAGAGTGTTCACAGTTCAGGTTCATTCTTTTGCATATGTTTTTCCAGTTGTCCCAGCACCACCTAATAAAGAGACTGTCTTTTTCCCATTGCATGTTTTTTGCTCCTTTGTTGAAAATTATTTGTCATCTAATGTGCACTTTTCGTAGGCTCTTTTCACCCTGAAGCTCTGCCTCTCTTAAATCAAGGTGGTCAGACTGAGCCACCAGAAGTTAAAATTGGCACTCCAGGTCAAGGCTCATGAAATGACCTGCAAGCAAACCTGGAAGAATTCCTTAGGGAGTAATATGGCTTGTGTCTGGGATGGTGGTCTAGCATTGCATCTCTTGGTCCTATTTTTTAAGGCATCTCCATGGTGACACTAACCGAGGATCTGTGCTGGCACTTAGGAACATAATGTGCATACCCGTCACACAGGAAAATGTGAAGTGGGTGTTCACACTGACTAGGTCCCCACCAATGTCCTGTCTGGAGCTCTGTAGTTACCGAGACCAGCAGCTTTTGTGAAGGCATCAATGCTCTTCTGCCCACCTGGCATTGAGCCCCCAGATCAGGAAAAGGCTGTGTCAGTACAGACCTCAACTAGGTGAGATGAAATTCCTTTGGAGGCCTTGAAATAAACCCTAGCCTTAGTTGCTGTTTTCTCCAGATCTCACCTATCTAAGCTTGACCTTGGTTGTGAACTTGACCAGTCTTCCTTGGCTACCAAGCTGTCATCAGCCAGCTATTACTAAGGGCATGACCTCCTTAGGTGGACACCACCACCACAACCACCACCACCACCACCACCCCAACACACGGAGTGGATGAAAGTCTGTTATGGTGGTTCCAGAGGGCTGGACTGTTTTGACATTGAGTGTTCTGGTTCTTTTTTTGTTACCTATGGCTTTCTCTGGAAAATGGCCAGAGGCTTCTGGAGTGAGATCTGAGTAATACCTAAAGTAAGAAAAAGGTTTTCAAATACATACTTTTCTAAGACAACTGTGCAAGACCTGAAGACAAAACAAAAATAAAATTATGACATCAAATGCTTTTAACCATGTTAGCTGGGCAAGGTCTTCTCCAAAGTGTGGCTGCCTGGTTATCTAAGCTTCAAATTCTCTAGGGCTTCATGATAAGAAAGTGAGGTCACTGCATAGGGTTCCCTACCTAAACTTCCTCCTAAGCCAAGGCATCTCCATGGTCAGTCTGGGTTTGTGACTGCTCAAATTTTACTCCATATGAGGTTGACACACAGCTGAAATAGCACAGCAAAACGCACACCCCAAGAAGGCATGGGTACTGGTGAGGCTGTAACTCTGAGGATCCAGAGCTGAGTTTAGACCTGGCACCTACTTCTCATCAGTCATGTAACACTGGACAAACTTTTTCTATTAGGGTTTCCCTAGTCTTCAATCTGCATAGTGTTCTTTGTTCTAGCAGGTACTTCACAGGCTGTCATTAGACTTAGATACACCTGAAGTGCCTGGTAATCCTGCGCTGGCATCAGAGGGGCTGAGACACAAATGTTATAATGCGGCAATAATGGGAAAGCCAGCAGAGCACTGAACATAGCACCCACAGCTTTTTTTTTCTTTTAATTCATTTTTATTGTTAGACTTATTGGGGTGACATCTGTTAGCAAGGATTACATAGGTTTCAGGCATACAGTTCTGCAGTGCATTGTCAACTTGTTGTATAATAAGTTCACCACCTAATGTGACTTCTCTTTCCATCACCTTATATTTAGCTTCCCCCCTCCTCTCCCACCCCCTCCCCTTCCTCCCCTCCCTAACCCACTCATCCCCAAATAAACATTAAACTATTGATTGTGTCCATGAGTTATTTGTTTGTTCATTTCTTTTGTTTATCTCTGGTATCCAGTGACTTTCACTTACCCGCTGCTTGTTTCCAAGGATGTTTGAAATTTACATAAATCTCAACATTATCTCCTTGAGATTAGAATGTTCCAGGTTCCTCATTTGTGTTTAATTTTTAGTCCAAGAGCTCTATCTGTGCCTATGTGGTGGGCAGGCTCACAGTGGCTGTCTGTGTGCCTACCTCCATGTCAAATATTCCTGTGCTAGCCTCTACACTTGAATCTGAACTTACTTTTGTTTGGGGTTTAAAGTATACAATACAACGAGTTGGAATAATGGGTATCATTTTTTTATACTAATGTATGGAAAGTTTATGATTATCCTGGCTCTCTCTTTCTCTCTGCATCTTGTCTTTGTTTATTGTATCCTGTCCCTCTCAGTGTTTATTTCTCTTTCCCTTTGCCTCACTGATTCTTGTGTGTGTGTGTGTGTGTGTGTGTGTGTGTGTGTGTGTGTGTGTCTTTCTCCTTGATCCCTTGTCCTCTAAAGACAGGGTCAAATATTATAATTAGACCTATTAAGTTCAAATGCAACAAACAAACACACAATAACAAAAGATTGTTGCTTACAGACAGAAAAGGCTTGGAGTCATGTTTGAGTTAATCCCACCATTCCATGCATGATGTCACAGAGAGATGCCACCGAGTATGAACCTCAGTTGACAGTGAAGCAGATCCTAAAAGGAGACCTTGAGCCAAATACTTCCATCTCTGCCAAGCTTGGTGGATGATCACAGGTACTGTGATGTGGTCCAGATTTTATTGTCAATGATATGTCAGTGGGCTGGGGCCATCCCACAGACAATCAGCACATGCTTGATCCCAAGTCTAGCCTTCTTCTCCTTACTGTTCAGCTCTCTTTAGACATCATGACACTTTCCAAACCTCCTCTCACACCAAATTTATTACTGCTGCCAGTTCCCTGCTCCTTTGAGCTTCCCCACGGTGGCATTTTGTTTTTGTGATTTCTGTGGGGATGGTTTCCCTTGCCCTTTGATCACGGCATGAACGTCACCATGGAGGCCTTTCTGACATAACTAGAATTAGTGGTTCTCCCTCAAGAACTGGTTGTTGTATCACAGGAATTGTTTCTTGTTGTGTCAATATCTTTTTCTGTGCTTTGAGTTCCTGGAGGTGGTGCAAAATTTGTGTGGGTACTTTGAGCCCTGCTTAGTGTGAGTGCAGCAGGCACCAAAGCTGAAAATTTTTTTGGAAATCATCTCAGAACACCCTCTGTTCTGTGATCAACTTACATTGTAAAATTGGATGCTAATAATCAATGATGCATGTTGCTAAGAGGCAAGAAACTCCCAAAATGACCCCTTGTGTTACTTGAATCTTGGGTCATTAAGCTTAATGGGGTCAGTTCACCCCCTGGTCATCAACTGTGGGACTTCAGCTAAAAGCCCAAAACCTTAATATCAAAATGCACTCTCCTGTCTGGGGTTCTGAAACATTTTGGTACACTGGAGACCAGAGGGGGAAGGGCTTGACTCTCGGTGATTTTGAGGAACCCCAGGAGTGGCTCTCCCTTCCTTCTTTTTCTCTACACTATGACTGTGTCCAGTTCACTCACGAGGTCCCACACCTGAGCCTGGGCAATAACTCAACCCACTTCTAAATGAGGGCCCTAAGACGTTAATAAGTCTGGTCTGGCCCCTGGTTTCTAAGACAGTGTTCCAGTGCTCTGCCTCATTTATGCATGACCAAGAAATCCTAGCCTCCACAATGCCCTCTGTTCCGAGAAACCTCTAGAGAGTAGAAAGCATTTGCTAGGGATTTAGAACACTGGGTCTGAATGGAAAACAAGTGAAAATGTGCTCTTCTGCTGACTGTGTGAATTTTGCTGTCACCGGGTTGTATTCACATTATCTTACAGAGAAAGAAGCTGAGGCTTTCTCTTCTGAAGGCCAACCACACTAGCTGTGTCTCTTCTTAGAGCTTCAAAGAATGAGGACACAGAAACCAAACTTTGTTTTCTTCATGTGTCCAGGAATAACAGTGGTTCAGGCTAACCCCACGGCAGTTGGCTCTTCCACCCATCAGCTTGGCGACTCTTTCCCTTCCATCTATGGGTACTGGGCATGATTCCCAGAGACTGGGTGTCCCTGTACAATGACAGAGATTCCTCCAAACACTTTATTTTGTTCATCTGATAACCTCTTGAGTATTATTTATACCCCCAGGTGGGCAGGATGTCTCAGGATATCAAAAATTTTATTTTGAAGGTAAATACTGTGGAGTGGTTGAACCAGCGCCCAGGGTCAGATCTGGGACAATGTCATTAAAGTGCATACTATGATCAGAGCAAGGGCTTAGTTTGTCAGCCTGTGTACAATGGAATCATGGTAATGCTCTGTCATAGTGATGGTAAAAGGAGTATTTATTATACATTAAGTTGACAATGCACTGTAGAATTGTATGCCTGAAAGCTATGTAATCCTTGCTAACAGATGTCACCCCAATAAGTCTAACAATAAATATGAATTAAAAAGAAAAAAAAGGAGTATTAATACACCACCTACTATGATGCCTCCTCATAGTAATCACATAACCAATGCAACTTGACTTTAGTACTACTTCATTTAATAAAAATCTGAATATGACAGAATGGTCAGGCACCAGCACTGTTCTCAAGGGTTTGATGTGTGTGAGGAAATTTTTACAAAGGAAACAAATTTTTGGCAAAATGAAGTAAAATATTATCATGCTTTGAAATAAATCTGTGTGTTAGCTAACAATTGTGGGATCAGGCTCTTAGAAATGAAGTTGACAATGGAATATGTGCACCTGTAGAGGTTGTCATTAGCTTGTGAAGAAAAAGCTGAGATTGCATCTTTAGGGTGAAAATATGCTCAGACTTCTCATTGTCACTCTAGTTTCCTGCACAGTGCTGGACACTCAAAACATTTGTGGAACTTAGTCAAAACTCAGGTGTTGCTCTATGACTGATCAACATAGGCCTCACTAAGGTGTGGCTCCCTGGATCTTAGCATTGTGAGAGAGAAGGACTGAGAATGATCTTGTCTTTCCTCAGGTGAGTGAGGTGTAAAGGTGAACAAGTGATCTCGGGGCTTGAATGCTTCAGAAGCACTTAGCATATCATAGGACCCACAATTGAAAGAGCTACTGTGTGTTTGCCTGGCTTTTGCACCCACTATCAAGTTGTTTAATATTCACAGCTGCTGTGGCAGTTCTCCAGGCAGAGGAGGAACCACCAGTGTTCCATGTTTTCTGGTCAGTTGAAACTTTTCTGCTGCCTGAGCCTGGCTGAACTCCATGGTCTTCATGCTCTGCCAATTAACACTAGGTATTTTGCAGGCGCTATCTTCCCATAGTGGCCAGGAGTTCTGTGAGCCCTGTCAGACAGCACTGGAGTCATGGCTAAAATGGGATAACCTGGAAAGAAGTACTGCATGTGTATGATGTCTCAAGTAAGTTGACACAGACTGCATAAAATGATGTGAGCTCTTGGATTTGAGGTGCTGCTCTTCTTTGGAGATTCTGGAAACCGTGGAACCCATTGGTTGACAGGGTCCATCATTCTCCACCCAGCTTCTGTTCACAAAATCTTGAGTTTTGTAAACAGGTTGCTGTGTAAACTTTGAAAACCCACTTGCACAACAATAATGTCACGTGGGAGTTTCTGATTCTTGGAGCGCACCTTGACAGAGTAGAAGACCAGATTTCTTAACAGGGTTGTACTTGGGAAAGGTAAAAGAGCAATAAAATTGAAGTCCAGTTGAGGACATTTGCATCTTAAAAGGCTTTATGTAGGATTTGGATGCCCACAGAGGGCGGTTTGCAGTCTCTGAGACTTGGATTCTTGTATCTGGTGTTTCTCTTTTTAGTTATACTAAGAGATAAATAGGAATTGTATTTTTAGAAAAGGTGCCCCAAGAGGCTAAAGTTGGTGATTACTGGTGATTACTGAGTTTTTTCATGTGTACATTTGTGAAATGCTTGCCATGGCAGAAGTTGTGAACTTGGCTAAAGCTGGCATTCCCTCTTCAAGACACTCCCCCAAGGTACATGCATAGCCTCGAACATCTTCACTTCATGCATTTCGTGTTTCTAAACAATGGACGTTGGCATCCTCTGGCAGAAGTTGGGGAGAGATTAGAAGGAGAAATTAGCTTTTGCTGGATTGGTGGCATGGATGGAGATGTTCATAGCAATGCTATGGGTTTCAAGTTGTGAGGACCCAGTTTCTTCCAAAAATTCAGCCAAACAAAAGACAACGAAATACAAATAAGGTACCAGTGTAAACATTAGCTATGCTTACTTAATTGTCTACCCTTCTGTCATGAAGTATAGCTGGTTGTTTGTATAAACATAATTCTCATAACAACTTATAACCCATGCCATTATTATAAATATATATTTTACTCTAAATTTATGGTTATTTAGGTTAGATATAAATGCATACTCGTTATTTCTGGTAGGAATAGTTGTAATTTTAGTGCCATAGTTGTTTTCTTTTTTAAAATTGTACGATAGGTATCAGCTTGTATATTATAAACATCTGTTGAAAATAACCTGAAATGATTCTCCTTTAATTATTCTGGGCTTAGTATCTCCTTGTAATTTTCATAGAAATTTCAATATCTTCTTAGACTTTAAATTCAGTCACACTTGCTTTTGGAGGTGGTAGTTTATATATATATATATATATATATATATATATATATATATATATATATATATATATAATAGGAATAATCTAGAGGGTTTCCTGGTGATGACTTGGCTAGGCTTTGGCCCTCTCAATGCCATGGTTTGGTTTCCATTTTCAGTCAGTGAACCACCCCACCAAAAAAACAAAATAAAGAAATAATCCATGTCACATTTTTCAACTAATTTATACCATACTATATTTCATTATGAGGTGGATTTTTTCTCTTCTTAATTTTATATCCCATGTTAGAGTGAATGGGCAATAAAATAGGCTATCTTCTTTGATTTCAAAGGAAGTGTACATTTACACAATCCACTTTATTACAGTTGTTCACCAATAAGTATCTGAAACCATAACAGGTTCATATTATTTGAAAAAGTAATACATTTTTAAGATGTCTTCCCAAAGTAATAAACCAATCTTAGGTGAATATTAGAAGTGAGATATTCCTATACACATTACATATTACAGTAAAAAGGCAGAAAATATGTTAAACATAACTGACAGAAAAAGAGTAACATGGTTTTATTCTCAATTAAATTCTACAACTCTAGGAAAACAAATAATATAAAAAAGAGTGATAAGACAAAACACTCCAGGCCCAGAACATACCATAGTCATTACATGAGATGGGACTTTGATCATAGCAAAGTGTTTGTTTTTTGGGAGATTATTCTTTATTGATTCATTGTTGGACACCTATGGAAGTCAGTGCATTATAAGATTTTCATTAAAATCCCTTTTTAACTTTGCAGTGCAAACACACACACATATACATATATACATATGTACATATATATATATATAAACACATAGACACATATACATATATGTGTGTGTGTGTGTATATATATATTTTAATTATTCTTGAATATGTAGTGCTATACCATTTTATAGTGTATTAAGATTTCCAAACATCAAGTGATTACACATTTATAAACCTCACAAAGTGATCAACATAATAAGTCTTATAATTCTTCTGACACTGTACAAAGTTGTCACATTATTGACTATATTCCCTATGCTTTACTTTACATCCTGTTCAGAGGGTTTTTTGGGGAATTACATTTTCAATAAAATATACAGAAAGACAGTGTCCTTCTTCATTTCCTAAACTTCACTGAGCAACTTTACTTTTCATGTGCTTTATTTAAAGCAGAAATGTGTGGAAGTCAGCGGAAATTGTTATGGAAATATTCATAGAAGTTATAAATAAGAGAACTTTATTAGTGATTAAGAAATGCCTATATGCACTCCCTCACTTCCCTTTATAGATAATTGTAAAATGGAATTCAAATGCACGATCAAACTAACCTGTAAAACGTATTGAAAGGTAGGGAAACAATAGTTTTACATGTTTGTTTACATACCCAGTGCCACAGCGCCGGTAAAAAGTACAATAATATATCTACACATGTTTTTTGCTAAAAAGGTCACAGCTTGGGAGTGCTTGCTTCATTTAAAATTAACACAGCATCTCTGTACATTCATCAGTCTTCTGCCAATAACCATTGTGCTGGCAATTCAATGTATTTACAAAAGGTTTTATTTTACACATTTAATATTCAATTCATCTGGGATTTTAATTTTCAAAACAATAATAAACATTACAAATGAAAACAAAATAAATTAACATGTCTCTTAAAAATGATAAGGGCTGACAAAAAGTGAACCTATTCTATGCTTCTTTTAAGAGAAAAATTTCCAGAATATGTATGGGATCAAAGAGAGAAATAGATATTGGTTGCTAGGGCCTTGGAACAGAAGAAGTGGGGAGTGAAGAGTTTGGGTGAGAAATTTTGCTTTGGGAGATAAAATGTTTAACAGCTTGATAGTAACAATGGATGACCTAAATGCTCATGTGTGTATACCTTATCATGATAATGGTTCAATTTCACTATAATGAATTTAACATTTTAATGTAAGAGTTTACATCAATGTGGAAAAGTAAATTATAGAACAACAACAAAAATAAAAATAAAAGATAGAAAAAAAAGTTTGGTCTTATAAAAGATAGAATTGAATGTGTTGGACAGAAGCAATACAAAAGGACATTTGAGATTCAGCCACCACTGCAGGAATTATGGTACCAGTGACATTCCCAGTTTTTCTGAAATCACCAGAGCTGATGCAGGTGACAGGTAATCTTCCAGGAGTGCTGAATACTTTCCTGGACCCAGGTCTCTTCCAGAACGTGCTCAGACATCTTCCCATTACCCCAGAACTGCAGGTCTATCTGATGGTAAAGACCTGCAGCTCTGTCACCATTAGGTGTACCTGCAGCTCTGAAGGAACTGCTTTGTGTGAACACTGCTCAGTGTCAAGATGTTCCTATGACGTTGGCTGGCTCCTGCCCCTTCAACCGGTGGCTCAAGAGACATAAGAGCAAGTTCTATGCTGTGTTGTTATTCCTGAACTTGAAATGCAGTTGAGAGGGAAGCAAAAATTACCCACATTGTCTTTCCAGGTACATTCCAAAACCATGACCCATTAGTGAAGACCTTAGAGAAGTCACCTTCCATGAGTGTAGGCCAAAATGGCAATGTGAGTCTCTTTTTTTCACCTGGCCAACTGTCAGCCTCTGGGGCTCCACCTTGCATGTGTGGCACTGAGCCATCCCTTTGGGTTCACATGCACTGCCCACAGACCTTTACAACCCAGAGGCTTTGCCCAACTTGTATCCAGGACTTTAGGCTAGGTCAGTGGAAATTAAACTTGGCACTTCAGGTAAAGGCCTCATGACATGACCTGTGATCAGTCCCAGAATTTTACCCTGAGGAGTGGACTAGCTGGTGTCCAGGCTAGTGCACGTGCCTGGCTATTTCTGGGCTTGATCTTAAAAACACCATTATGCAAACACTCACTGAGGTTCTGTGCTTGCCTTTGGTGGCATGACATACTTGTCTCTCACACAGAGAGATATAGAGTGTGTGTCTCCATTGACTAGGTCACCACTGGTGTTTTGTCTGAATCTCTGCAGTGACAGTGACCATCAGCCAGTGTGGAGGAATCACAGCCAGTCTACCTACCTGATCTTGAGCGATTAGAACAAGCACAGGCTCTTTTATCACAGACCTTAACTCCATGACATGACATTTTTCTGGAGGTCTTAGAATAAACCCTAGGCAGAGTTACTCTGTTCTCCACATCCCAGCATGTCAAACTTGACCTGAGTGTAAACTTGACCAGTTGTCTGTGCTACTGAGTCTTACTCAGCCTGTTTCTGCTCAGGAAGTGGCCTTTTTGGTGAATACTCCAACCTCTATGACCACATACACGCACCCATATACAGAAAAGAAACAAGGTTTTCAAGGTTAGATCAGAGAACCGGCCTTTCCTGGTCTTGACTGCCATCAGTGTTACCTTTTCCTTGCCCCAAATATTACCAGAAGTGTGTATAGTGAGACCTGAATAATACCTGAATCAAGAGAATGTGTTTTACTCGTCCCTAAATAAACATTAAACTATTGATTGTGTTCATGGGGAGAAAGGAGAGGGGGTGGGAGTGGAGGGGGGAAGCTAAATATAAGGTGATGGAAAGAGAAGTCACATTAGGTGGTGAACTGATTATATATCAAGTTGAATATGTACTGTAGAATTGTATGCCTGAAACCTATGTAATCCTTGCTAACAAATGTCACCCAAATAAGTAAAAAAAAAAAAAAAAAAAGAGAGAGAGAGAGAGAGAGAACGTGTTTCAAACACAGCAAACACAGGCTTTCATTAAGCCACTGCCACTGTCCCTGGGCACAGAACAAGTAAACATTTTACTACATCGCATGCATTTACGTGAGCTGTTAGAGGACTTGCTTAGAATGTGGCTTCCTGGTTACCAAGATTGCAAGTTTTGTTGGGTTCTATGATCAGGAATGAGGTCACTGTTGTGGGTATCTTACCATGAGTATCATCTTAAGATAACACCTCTCCAAGACTTGTCTGGGTTGGTTATTGTTCATGCTTTACCCCATGCAAAGTGCATACACAGCTGCACCAGCATGGCCAACCTCACACACCTGGAAGTCCTGGGTCTTGCCAAACCCCTAACAATGAAGAGTCAGAGCTGAGTTATGGCCTGGCATTATTTTGTCACCAGTGATGAGATTGTCTACAAACCTTTATATTTAGGCACTTCCTAGTCTCCCATCTACACAGGGTTGTTTTCTCTAGCCTTTATTTAACAGGCTGTCATTAGACATATACATACACACACACACACACACACACACACACACACACACACACACACACATATATATATATATATATATATATATATATATATATATATATATATATAAAATGTGTATAGTCCCTGGAACCCTTGGGCTGGGGTCACATGAGCTCAGGCACAGATATAAATATGGGTTGATAATGATAATGCTGGACAGAGCACTGAACACAGTGCCAAAAGGACAGGCTGGGTCTGCTCTGTTATGCAGTGATTCTCACTAATTCTTTTTCTTGTGTTTGAGGAGTGTTGAAATTAACTAAAATCCCAACATTGTCTCCTTGGGCATAAATGTTATGCAGACTTTATTTATATTTAGTGTCAGGTCCAAGCACCTCATCTTTGCCTATGTGCTTGTCAGCCTGACAGTGACTGCCAGTGTGCCTACCTCCCTCTCAAACATCCCTGTGCCAGTCCCTTTTCTTGAAGCTGAATAAAATTTGTGACTGTAGTATAAAATATATAATAAAATGGGGCCACATGATGGGTGTAATTTTAATCAATGAGTAATAAAAAGTTAATGGCTCTGCTTGCCCTCTCTGTCTTCCTGGGTCTTCCTTTATTTTTCTGATTCTGACTCTGTAATTTTCTCTGACTCTTGGAGACTGTCTCTCTCTGTACATATATATCTCTTTGTCTTCTTCACTGTTAATATTTCTGTGTCTCTCTCTGTCTCTTTGATTTTATGTTCACAAAAGGGAGAGTCACCTATAATGATCTGCTGCATTAGGCCCCAGTGCAAAACAAACAAACAAAAAAGAACCCAAACAAACAATAACAAAGGATTTCGATGCACAGAGAAGAAACCCTGAGATTCCACATGAAGCTGAATCTTGCCAGATTATGGGTGATGTCGCAGACAAATTCCCCCTAATGTTTGCCTCAGTTGACAGTGAATCCCTGCCTCACTTGTGACCTTGAGTCATAGTATCGCAGCTCTGGGAAACCTGGAGCCTGATCACTGAGACTTAGATCTGGTCCATATTTGTTTCCGTAAGTGCTATGTGAGGGGACTACAGTTATTTGCACACAACCAGGACACCCTTGAGGCCCAGGTCTGGCCCTGCCTTCCTTACCTTCTATCTCTCTCTAGCCACTGGGAATTTTGTTGAACCTCCTTTCTGGACACATTTATTGTATTTGTGGTTTAAGTTTCTGTCCCTTTGAGCTCCCCCACACTGGCACATTGTTTAGTAACTTCTGCTGGCATGCCTCCTCTTACCCTCTGATCACAACACTAATGACATTGTGGAGGCCTTTCAGACATAACTAGAGAAAATGGTCCTCCCTGTAGTAGTCACTATTCTCTTTCACATGGATTAGCTCTCGTGCTGCATCCATGTCTCTCTCTTGGCTTTCAGGTTTTGGGGGGCTAAGACCATGGGGGTATTCTCAGACCTTCTTACGTGGAGTACAGCAGGCACCAAAGCTGAAAAAATTATAAAAATGTCTGAGAATTCCCTCTAGTCTGTGAGCAGTTCACATTGTAAACATGGATGCGAATAAACAATGATGCACATTGCTTAGAGGCAAGCAACACTCAGAATGACCCCTTGTGTTTCTTAATTCTTGGGCTATTTTATACAGTGGGGAAAGCTAGCCCTCTGGTGGTCAACCCCAGTACTGCAGCCCCAGGCAGGAAATTTTGAAGTCGGAACACACTTGTGTGCCTGGTGTTCTCAATTCTTTTGATACACTTAAAAATAGTGGGCAAAGGGACTGGGCCTACAGGCACCAGAAAAACAGGAGAAACACCAGCAGCTACTCTCACATCTCTGTTCTTCTCCACTGTTCTGGTGTGTCCAGTTCAGTTACAAGGGCTCTAGGCTAACTTGTAAAATGTCTCAAAGTACTTTATAATGAGAACCCTGAAATTTTAACAATGCTGGTATCGTTTCTTGTTTCCTGGGCAGTATTACAAAGTTCTGACACATTTTTGCACAACTCAGAACCATTAGCATCCAACATGCCCTACGATTGGAATGATCTTTAGGATGTAAAAAATCATGCTGGGACACAGAACACACTGGGTCCTGACAGAGAACAAGTGAATACATGCTGTTTTGCAGACTGTGAGCTTATTGCTCTCATCACGTCTATGCACATTATCTTAGAGAAGAAGAAGCTGAGGCCTTTATTTCTGAACCTCTTTACACTGCATGTGTCTGCTTCTAGTTACAGCTGCACAGGATGGAGACACTGAAACCACACTTTGTTATTTCCAGGTACACAGGAATGAAGTTGGTTCAGGAAGAAACCTGAGCACTTGGCTTTTTCTGCCCATTACCTGGGAAAATCTCTCCTTCCTATTAATGGGTCCTGGGTATAATGCCCAGAAATTGGGTGGACCTGCATTGTGACAGAGCTTCCTACAACAACTTTTGTCTTTCTGTACGATAGTTTCTTGAGTGTGCATTTCCCTTTGTATGTGCATACGGGCAGTCATTGTGTGTGTGTATGTGTGTGTGTATGTGTGTATGTATGCACAGAACCCAAAACAGGCAATGTGTTTTTGATAAATCTCAGAGAAAAAAACCTAACATGAATCGATCCTTCAGAATCTCAGAAATAATCATTTCAAAAGCAAACACCATTGATAGGTTTACCCAGGGCCCAGGGTGAGTTCGAAGACATGGCCATTGAAGTGGACACTGGAGATGTAGCAATTGCTTGGTTAGTCAGAGTTTGTACAATGGAATCTTGGTAATGTTCTCTCATAGGGCTGTTAAAAAGAGTCACAATACATTACCTATTATAATGCTACCTGATATTAGTACTATTTTTTGGTAAAATCAGAATAGGACAGCAGGCTCAGAAACCAGGAGTGTCCACCAGGATTTGATACATGGGAGGGTTTTATAAACAAGCACAACAGTTTAGCAGAATTAAAGGAAATGTCCTCATTCCTTGAAGGAAATCTGTGTGCTTTCTTACATTGGTGGGGTCTTGCTCTTTGAGGTGACACCTAAAATATAATATGTGCACATGTAAAGTCTGTCAGCAGCTCATATTTAGAAAGCTGACATCAATTTTTGAGGGAAGAGTTGTGCTCACAATTTTTCCTGTCACCTTATTTTCAAGCAGAGCGTTGGACACTCCAAACATTTAAGGAACACAGGCAAAACTCAGGTGTCAAGCACTGACTGACCAATAGAGGCATGGGCTCTCAATAGCCTAGTGCTAGAAAAGAAAAAGACCAGGTGTGGCTTTGTCTCTGCTTTGAAAGGAGGTGTTTAAAGGCAACCAAGGGCTCTGGTGGCTTGGAAGTTTCAGAAGCATGCTGAGTGTCAAAAAACACAAAGCTGATAGAGACACGCAGCATTCGCCTGGCTATCCTGTTTGACATCAAGCCCATTGGTACTCAAGGCTCTTATTGCATTCCTGTAGGCAAAGCAGGAATATTATTGCCACTTGCTATGTAGTCCCAGCTAACTCTCCTCCAGCTCAAGCTGGGCTGAGAGTCATGGTCTTCAAGACTCTTTCCATTCTCTGCATATACACGGTAGGTATTTTGGAGCTCCATCTTCCCAGAGTGGCCCAGAGTGGCCCAGAGTGGTAGGAGCTCTGGAAGCCTATGCTGGGGTCCTGGCTGAAGAAGAATAAACAAGCAAAAAGTCACTGTGGGTGGTCTGCTTCAGTAGGGTCAGCTTCCCAGATGGCGTAAACACATGTGCCCACTTGGATTTGTGGTGCTGCACCATTTTGGAGATCCTGGAACTTACCTGATCAATTTTCTGACAGGGTCCTTCCTCCAGCTTGTTCCAACAAAAAGAGTGAATTTAGCAAACAGGTGGCCATGTGATGTTTTCACAACCCATGTGGGCAACAATGACTGTGACTTGGGGCTTTTCTGGTCTGGAAGCATACCCTGGCAAAGTCTAGGTTAAGACTTTTGAACCAGGATTTACTCAGGGTGGGTAAAAGAGAGAAAGAACTGATGAAGTCTGGGTGAGGAAAGTCACCTGTTGGAAGACTTTAAGAAAAGGCTGCATGCTCTGCCAGGCTGGTTTGCATTTTATAAGACATGGTTTCCTGTCTTTTCAGTGTCTCTACCAAGATATGGTTGGAAATAATTTGGATTTTTTGTTCCAGGAAAGCTGTGCTGACTCTCTTAAATTTGTGATAACTGCTAGGAGTTTGCAGGTGTAACTTTGTGAAATGCTTGCCATGCTAGAACCTGTTAATGTGGCTAAAGCTAGCATAGCCCCTGTTCGATCCACGTACCTGCGGCACTGGCACACCATTGGACTGCTGCTTCTCTCATTGTGTATCATGAATTTACAAACCACTAAATTTGATGGCCTCTGGAAGAAGTTTGGGGAATGATGAGATGGACAAATTAGCTTTTGCTGTGTTTGTGGCATTTGTGTAAATGTTGATACCAACACCATAGATTCAGTTTTCCCAGAAAATGCAGCCATACAAGGGCTAACAAGATACAAATGAGGCACCAATGACAACAGTAGCTATGCTATCTAAATTTTCTTTACTTCTGCCTTAAATTATACCTGGTTGTTGGTATAAAACTAAATCTTATAATAACATCAAAAATGTCATTATTGTAAATAAAAGTTTACTGTAAATTTATGGTTATTTGTGTTAGAAATAAATGTACACTGTTTTTTTTTGGTAACAGTAGTTGTAACTTTAGTGCCATCAGTTTTTTTGTTATTAAAATTATATTATATGCATCAGCTTACATAACATTAACATGATCTGTTGAAAATTATCTGAAATGATTCTTCGTAAATTATTCTGGACTAAATTTCTAATTGTAATTTTTTTTAATTCATTTTTATTGTTAGACTTATTGGGGTGACATCTGTTAGCAAGGATTACATAGGTTTCAGGCATACAATTCTACAGTGCATTGTCAACTTGATGTATAATAAGTTCACCACCTAATGTGACTTCTCTTTCCATCACCTTATATTTAGCTTCCCCCCCTCCTCTCCCACCCCCTCCCCTTTCTCC
>PVJL010013805.1:0-30703 GCA_004026885.1 Lyroderma lyra
TTGAAAACTTTTTAAGAGAAAAACTCAATATGTTTGGTTCTCTGAAGAATCTCCAGATCGTTAATTAGTTGACTGGAATAATACAGCTACTTGATAAATGTGTGTTGAATGAGTGAATAAATTCAATAACAATGCCTGTTTATTCTACACCCTTTAGACTATACAAATTATAAAAAGAAGAAAGCTAAAATCACTCATAATTCTTTTACTTAGAGATGGCCACCATTAATACTTTTTTGACTGTCCTACTAGTTACACTTCCAGGTATAAAGCAATTGTAACTTTCTTTTAAGCCTAGTAATGTTTACATTTTATAAGGTCATTAAATGCTATTCTGTTGGAAGAGTGATATCAGCAAGATAGCAGTGTAGGAATTTTTAGCATCCATTCCCTCCTAGAAACATAAATTTAAATGACTATCTGTGCACAAAAATACCTTAACAATAGTTAAGGATTTCAGGTAAGGGATTACTTCTCCAGGATGAATCACAGAAATGACAAAAGATGCATTGTAAAGGTAGAAAAAAAACATTTTGTCATCACCTCCATCACAATTCCCCCAAGGCTAGGAAGCCCAGCAGAGACAAAGATACCCTCCCAATGGGAAAATGAGAGTGGTAAGTGCCCACTTTCAACACAGAACCTAGAGCCGGCCTATCCCCTCATGTAGCTGACGCCTATAGTCCTGGGAAACTCAGATAAACCCAGACAACCAGCCCTCTCAATGCCAGGCAGCCCACATGGCCTCAGGTTCCAAGTGCTCCTGGCCTGCCCAAGATCTGGGCTGGCTCTGCATCCTCAGGCTTCTGGCAGACTCCCAAGGTCCCAGGCTTCATATGAGCACCAAGGACACAGGGTTCGTCTTCCTCTAGTGTCAGGCTGGCCCCTATCCCCCCGGTCTCCAGACTGACTTCTATGAAACTATGTTTCTGACCTACCTCAGCACCAGGCTAGTCCCTATGGACCCAAAATCTGGGCCACCCCAGTGGTCCCCAGCTTCTGGTTGGACTAACCCTATGGATCAAGGATCCAGGTCTGCCCATGGAGCCCAAGGTCTCAGACCCATCACAGTAGACTCAAGTTTCAGGCCCACCTCAGTGAAACAAGACCTGAGGTCCACCCCTTTGGGCACAGGCTCCAGGCTGGTTCCCCTGGACCAAAGCACCAAACCTGCCTCTCCGATGACCCAGGGACCTGCCTTCTCAAAGACTCCAGCAGCAAGCCCCTCTGCAGATGTTATCAGATGTTCTATCCAGTATGTTTGAGTTAGCTGATTTGTGAAGAAATTTGCTCGTTATGACCAGTCTATAAAAACTGAAAGAAGTACCTACTTCCTAAAATGAACAGATACCAGTGCAAGGCCTCAAGGATCATGGATAATGAAGGAAACGTGACATAACTGAAAAATACTAATAAAGCTACAATGACAGACTCTAAAACTGGGCTGGGAAATATGTCGATTGCAGTCCACCAGTGGACCATCAAGCACTTGGGGTGATCACCTGAAGAATAAAAGAAATATCTAGTGAACCATGACACGTGAAGAAATACTTCTTGCCCTGAAAAACATCTGCCCAGGTCTGCCCTAAAGCAATGAAGATCAATTCATTTTGAGATCAAGAATTCAGAATAATCCTCTTAAATAAATTCAGTGAACTACAAGAAAACACAGGTAGGAAACTATATAAAATTAGGAAAACAATGCATGAACAAAATGAGAAGTTCAACAAAGAAATAGAAACCATTAAAAAAGAAAGAATTGTCTTAGAGGTAAAGAATAATTAGTGAAATTAAGAATTCAATATGGAGTTTTAATGACAGACTTGACAAAGTGGAAGGAAAAATGAGTGAATTAGAATACAAGTCACTTGAAATCTTCCAGTCAAAGTAAGAAAAAGGAAAAAGAATGTAAAAGAGTGGACACAATTTACATGAATTATGAGATACCAATAAAAAAAAACATTTTATGCATTATTGGAGTCCTGGAAGAGAGAGGAAGAAGCAGAATGTTTATTTAAAGAAATAATGCCCGAGAGCTTCCCAAAACTAAAGAGAAATTTGGACATCAAAATTCATGAAGTAGGAAGGTCACTCCAAAATTACAACCCCAAATGATTATCTCTAAGGTATTATAATAAAACTCTCTAAAATCAAAGAGAATCATAAAAACAAGAGAAATAAGCATTTCTCAATATAAGGGAAAATTTATCATGCTATTAGTGGTTTTCTCAACAGGTATCTTGCAGTCCAGGAGAAAGTGGGATGATATATTCAAAGTGCTCCAAAAACAAAACCAACCAACCAAACAAACAAAACCCAAAAAACATTGCCAACCAAGAATACTTTGTGGAAAATTTGTCTTTCAGAAATGAAGGAGAAATATTTCCCCAACAAAGCAAAGCTGAGAGAGTTCATCACCACTTGCCCTATCTTATAAGAAAAGCTGAAAGGAGTTCTCAAAGAATGAAAATTAGTAACATAAAAACATATGAAAAAATACTGGTAAAAGTAAAATATACAGTCAAATTTAGAATACTCAGTAACGTAATATTGTGGTTTGTTAATCACTTAATTCTAATATAAATGTTAAAGAAAAAAGTATTAGAAATAACTAGATTTATAATAATTGGTTAATGAATTCAAAGCATAGAAGGTAAAATGTAGGCTAACCAGATGTACCCTTTTAAATGGAACAGAAAACAATGGTACTATTTTCAAACGGTATGTATGGTCAGTCTTCTGTAACCTTGAATTTAGCCCAGTGAGATGAGACTCACAGAAAGTCCCATTTGAAACAAGACTGTGCCATTGTTTTTTGTCCTGTTTAAAGGGGCACACCTGGTTAGCTTAGTAAATTGTGAATCCAAAGTATAAAATATGGGATGATGAAGTAAAAGGGTAGAGTTTTTGTATGTGATCAAAGTTAAATTGCTATCAGATTAAATAACTGCTATATCTATGTTTTATATATGCCTCACGGTAACCACAAAACAGTGAATCATAAAAGATAAGGAGAAGAAAATCAAAGCACATTACTATAGAAAAATCATCAATTCACAAAGGAAGTTGGCAACAGAGGAAAAAAGAAAGAAGTACAAAACAGCCACAAAGCAATCACCAAGATGGTATTAGTAAATCCTTAAAACAATAATTATTTTAAACATAAATGAATTAAATTCTCTAATCAAATGGCATAGGATGACTAAATGGATTAAAAACCAAGATTCAAGACTATGCTGCCTATAAGAGACTCATTTCATCTTTAGGTTAAAAAATGAAGAAATAAAAAATGTATACTATGCAAATGCAAACCAAAAGAAAGCAGGGATATACTTATTTATATTAATTAAACAAGGTAGACTAAGTAAAAAATGTGACAAGAGAGAAAAATGTCATTATATAAGGAATGTCATTATATAAAATAGAAGAAAACTACACCCAAAGTTAGCAGAAAAAAGGAAATAACAAAGGTCTAAGCAGAAATAAATGAAATAGAGATAAAAATATAGGAAAAGTCAATGAAAATAAGAGCTTTCTTTTTTGGAAAGATAAAGAAAATTGATGGCTCTCCCAATATGGCGGCCTCAGCAAAAAAGAAGAATAAGAAGGGGAAGACTATCTCCCCAACAGACTTTCTGGCTGAGGATGGAGGGACTGGTGGAGGAAGCACTATGTCCCCAAACCAGTCAGCTGGGCTGATAAAACAGATGACCTTGAAGGAGATGTTTCAACGACTTGGCACAGTAATGATGACGATGTGTACAGGGCACCTCCAATTGACCGTTCCATTCTGCCCACTGCTCCATGGGCTGCTCGGGAACCCAATATTGACAGGAGCCATCTTCCCAAATCGCCACCCTACACTGCTTTTCTAGGGAACCTGCCCTATGATGTGACAGAAGACTCCATTAAGGAATTCTTTAGAGGATTAAATATCAGTGCAGTACGTTTACCACGTGAACCCAGCAATCTGGAGAGGTTGAAAGGTTTTGGTTATGCTGAGTTCGAGGACCTGGACTCCTTGTTCAATGCCCTGAGCCTCAATGAAGAGTCTCTAGGTAACAGGAGAATTCGAGTGGATGTTGCTGACCAAGCACAGGATAAAGACAGGGATGATCATTCTTTTGGCCGAGATAGAAATCAAGATTCTGACAAAACAGATACAGACTGGAGGGCCCGTCCTGCCACAAACAGTTTTGATGACTACCCACCTAGAAGAGGTGATGATAGCTTTGGAGACAAGTATCGAGATCGTTATGATTCAGACTGATACCATGATGGGTATCGGGACAGTTACCGTGATGGTCCATGCCGGGACATGGACCGATACGGGGGGCCGAGATCACTATGATGACCGAGGCAGCAGAGACTATGATAGAGGCCATGACTCCAGGATAGGCAGTGACAGAAGAGCATTTGGTAGTGGGTCCGTAGGGATGATGACTACAGAGGAGGCGGGGACCGCTATGAAGACAGATATGACAGATGTGATGATCGGTCTTGGAGCTCCAGAGATGATTACTCTCGGGATGATTATAGGCGTGATGATAGAGGTCCCCCCGCAAAGACCCAAACTGAATCTAAAGCTTCGGAGCACTCCTAAGGAAGATGATTCCTCTGCTAGCACCTCCCGGTCCAGTCGAGCAGCCTCTATCTTTGGAGGGGCAAAGCCTGTTGACACAGCTGCTAGAGAACGAGAAGTAGAGGAACGGCGACCTCGGGAGAGACACCCAAGCTGGCGAAGTGAAGAAACTCAGGAACAGGAAAGGTCAAGGACAGGAAGTGAGTCATCACAGACTGGAACCTCAGCCACCTCCGGCAGAAATGCACAAAGGAGAGTGAGAAGTTTCTAGAAAATGAAACACTCAATAAGGAGGAAGACTATCACTCTCCAACTTCTAAGCCTCCCAAACCTGAACAGCCTCTAAAGGTAATGCCAGCCCCTCCACCAAAGGAGAAGGCTTGGGTGAAGCGAAGTTCTGACCCTCCTGCTCGATCTCAGAGCTCAGACACAGAGCAGCAGTCCCCTACAAGTGCTGGGGGGAAAGCAGTTTCAGCTCAGCCATCTGAGGGAGGACCAGCAAGGAAAGATGAAAATAAAGTGGATGGGGTGAGTGTTCCAGAAGGCCAAAGTGGGAACTGCAGCCGTGGTCCAGGAGACTGAGGGAACAAAGACCACTGGAAGGAGTCCGAGAGAAAAGATGGCAAAAAGGATCAAGACTCTCGATCTGCACCTGAGCCAAAGAAACCTGAAGAAAATCCAGCCTCCAAATTCAGTTCTGCAAGCAAGTATGCTGCTCTCTCGGTTGATGGCGAAGATGAAAATGAGGGAGAAGATTACACCGAATAGACCTCTACATCCTGTGCTTTCTCTGAGTCTCTCTCCACCCTGGAACATTTGAGAGCAAATCAAACCTCTATCCAGACAAGACAAAATAAAACTCACCATCTCCTGGAGACCTTTCTTAACTTTTTTTAAAAAAATGAAATGAAATGAAATTCTTTTGCATGCTGCTGCAGCCTTTAAAGTATTGAACTAACTGGAGAATCACCAGTGTAGCCAGAGAGAAAGACATATTTTAATGGAAAACTTGTGCATTTTTATGACACATGTGATTGATTGCCTGTGTGATTAGTGCCTAGGGCCCACCGTTTAGCAAAACAGCAGTGACAGTGATGCAATGTCTGGAATCTGGTTGGGCATAGGGCAAGTTTGAGGAAGAGTGTGAGATTTCTACCTTTAATTCTTACTATCCTAATATGGCATACATGAATCCTCAAACGTTATCTGAATAAATTCTCCGTCCTTGGAAAGGTAAAAAAAAAAAAAAAAAAAAAAAAAAAAAAAAAAAAAAAAAAAAAAAAAAAAAAAAAAAAAAAAAAAAAAAAAAAAAAAAAAAAAAAAAAAAAAAAAAAAAAAAAAAAAAAAAAAAAAAAAAAGAAAGAAAATTGATGAACCTTTAGGCTAACTAAGAGATAAGACAGAAGATTCAAATAAAATCACAAATGAAAGAGAAGTTATAACTGACACCACAGAAGTACAAAGAATCATGAGACTGTTGTGAACTATCTACTAACAAATTGAAAAACTTGAATTATTTGAAAAATTCTAAAAAAATGCAACCTACCTAGATTAAATTTCATACAATTCAATAGCAACTTAATACAGTGCTAACAACTCAATAGCAAGTCAATATAACTAATATACCTCTATAGCAAAACCAAACCAAATAATCTAATTAAAAATGAACAGGGGATTTGAATAGATATTTCTCCACAGAAGACATAAATATGGTCAACAGATTCACAAAAAGATGCTCAACATCACTAATCATCAAGAAAATGAAAGTCAAAACCACAATGAGAAATCACCTCACACGTATTAGAATGTCCATCATCAAAAAGACAAGTGATAACAAGTATTTATGAGGATGTGATGAAAATGGAACTTTTGTGCACCATGGGTGAGAATGTGTATTGGTATAGCCACTATAAAAAAACAGAATGAAGTCCCCTCAAAAAATTAAAAATGAGACTACGATGTGATTCAGCAATCCTACTTCTGAGTATATATCCAGAAAGAATGAAACCACTATCTGAAAGAGGGATTTATACTCCCAAGTGCATCGCAGCATTATTCACAATAGACAAGACATGGAAACAACCTAAGTATTCATTGAAAGATGAATGGAAAAAAATACACACACACACACACACACACACACACACACACAAGACACACACATATAATAGAATAATATGCAGCCATAAAAAGAAGGAAATCCTGCATTTTGTGACAGCATGGATAAACCTTGATGACATTATGCTAAAGAAAATAAATCTAAGAAAGACAATTATTCAGTATTCTTACTTACATGTGCAATTTAAGAAAGCATACTTATAAATACAGAAAGTTGAACAGTTCTTGGTGGGGTCTGTGGAGTGGGGGAAGAGGGGAAACAAGGACTATAAAAAGTAGAGCATGGCTGTTTATTCTCTAATGAAGAGCTTCAGTTAAAAACATGTGGATGTGTGGATATTCATCATATGTTTTTTCATTCATGTATCCATTCATGAATCTAATTGATGACCTATTATGTGCCGGGCATTACACTAAACACCAAGGATTCTATGATGAATATTTAAACTAAGAACTAAATGTCAGAGACTGCACTGGTGTCTGAAAAGAGGGTTTTTTTGTTTAGTTTTGTTTTGTCTTCTCCATCAGACACAAAACACAGTCAGGCATGAAGGGCACATAAAGTTAAAATATTTGTCTTGAAATTATTATTTGCAGAGGAAACCTTTTATGCTCACCAAGGAATCAGATATGAAATACTTTCTTCTTTTTTGTACATTCTAGTGTGACAACAAAATTATAGCAATAACACAACTCATAAAATACTTTCAAAAAGATAACTATTTTAGTTTTGGCTTTATTATGGTCTTATTGCTTCAAGACTATAAAAAGACAACTGGAAAAGTTTTATAAGATACTCATGAAATTACCTTAGTAACAAAACAAAGTCCTGGATCTTCTACCGAACGGATTCAGCTATTCATTCCAGAACTCTGGGAGTTCTTGAGATTTTCTGCCATTTCTCCTAGCTGCTCATACATTTCCTCTTACAATGTCTCCTCCTTTCAATTTTGTGTTCTTAGAAAAACGTTTACATCAGTCTGAGAGTTGGCCCTGTCAACTTTTGAAAGCCAGTTAAAATAATCCTTTCCTAATTTTTGTTAACATATTCCTGAGTATCCACCACTCTTATAGCACCTACTGTATACCTTATTTTGTTTAGTTCTCATTTGACTAAGAGCTTTTTGTGAGCAGTGACTAAATATAAATGATTAGTAGTAGTTTTAAATGATCAGTTTATAGTGTAATGTTTTGCATATCACAGACATTCAATAAATAGCTTTTCTTTAATTGAGCATGAATAAATAAATTGCTTCTATTTTCTTTAAAGTGAAACAAAATTTAGTATAGGGAAATAAAAAGTAATGATTTCAATTCCTGAGCATTAGTGTTATAAATCTTTTTTTTTTTTTTTGAGAAATAAAGAAATAGTTTATTGAAAAGAAAGTACACTCCAAAAAGGTAGGAGTGGGCTCGAGCAAGAGAATGGCTCAAGAGCCTAGTGTTATAAATCTTATTGCATGTATTTTTGTATTCCCTTCAGTGTGATGTGCTCTGCTTTTCAAAAATAACTTCAAGAACTTTGAAGGCAAGGTTTTTAACTTCCAAAGTATGACTATTTTTGTCCTATCACCTCACTTCTGTCACATCTGTGAGCCAACAGTTGGCCTTCCGTGCTTAGTCCTATTAAAATCTTAATGTGTTTAGAATGAGGTTTTTCATTTATAAATAAAATCTCAC
This sequence comes from Lyroderma lyra, assembly GCA_004026885.1. Lineage (NCBI taxonomy): Eukaryota > Metazoa > Chordata > Mammalia > Chiroptera > Megadermatidae > Lyroderma > Lyroderma lyra. Next base: position 8,381 of record PVJL010013805.1, read on the forward strand.
ACTCTTTTTTATACTAACTTTTCAGCAAATAATTTTAGGTAAAAAAAATATTTAAAGTCAATCTAAATGAAGAATGACCTAACAAATATAAACAGAATTTAATCCAAGACAAAAAATAGTTTTACTGTTCAAACGATTGCTATAACAGAGTACAGATGATGATAGTGATGATGGTGATGGAAGAAATGTTACACTAAGTAAAGGCTCTGAACATCAATAACCACCATCACCATCATCCCAAGCATCAGAAAACAGTATAAACAAGTACTCTTTTAAAACATATTTTAGTATGAAATGCCAAGACCCTCTGGTAGGATACTAATAATGGACCACTTAAATTGTAAATATAAGTTACCTATTTCTCACTGTCTTCAATAAATAGTAATAAATCTTTGTAATTTACCTTGCTTTAAATCTAGATTTTGCTTCGGAGTTCAAATAGAATAGATGCAATGCCAATGAGTAAGTCTTATCAAATCATGTGACTTCTGTAGGCAGTGGAGGCCAAAAGAGAATTTTATATGCTGAGCAACATGATTATATTGTTTGAGCGTATAATTTTGCAGCTTTCCTCTTAGACTAAGATTTGAAACCATTTGAAACTATTTCTTCCCAAATTCTGGACTTTCCAGTTGTATAAAATCAATTATCTATGCAAAATCTTTAGATGAGAGTATGTTGATGACATTTATGTTCAACTATGACCTAAGTAGTCAGGTATATTATAACCAGCATTAAAACCCTTTCTAGGATATGAATTCCCTTCCAATAAAACTTCAGAGGCCAAGCAACTGCTCAGCCTTTAGGACAGGTTGGGGCTCAAATGTCACATCTGCAAAGGTGTTTTGGAGCCGGTTCATACCCACTCAGAAGAGCTGATTCTAGCCATCTTTTTTTTTTTCACAGCTCCACGTAGAATACTTCTCTCTTTTTTGTACATCCTAGTGTGACAACAAAAGTGTAATAAATGACATCACATGGATAGCTCAAAATCAGAGCGACAATGTCTGTCTAGCAATATGGTTTGGATAATGCCTTTCACTTAAAATGTGTCTACTGTTCTCTAACTAGACAAATCCACTTTCCATTCTATTTAGGTATCTTCTCCCCATTATTCATGCAATGTCAAGAGACCCACAAATGTCCCCCAATTTCTTCCATATCAAAGTTGGTTTCATTAAATTTTTGTCCTGGAAATATTTGCAAGTTTAGATTCGTCCTCCATCCATTTGTCACTCTTCCATTTAGCTTCGAACCCAAAATGTGACACTGTGTGGGTGACTCTAATATGGAATATATTTTCCTTGTCATGCTTAATAAAATTTTAGCAATTATCCTGGCAAGGGAGCATTTCTAATATGGCCATTGTAATTTTACTTTTATTTTTATTAGCTTCTAAAAATCATAAACTGAATTGTTGCATGTACACTAGGGTAGTTTCAATAGTCATTGTGTTAGTTTTTGAGATTGCTAAATACATCTTCAATAACTCATGCCCAAAGAGTAATTACTTGGCTTTCTCTTTGTGGACTCCATCATTTTAAACAATTCATTCAAATACTAATACTGGATTACTAGATTGAACACTTTATATCACATCCAGTCACCAAATAATGAATATCAAAGCAGCTATACAGTTTCTGCATGGGGTGGAACTCATAAATAACACTGTTTCAGCAAGGGGACACATAGGATATTTTGGCAAATAAGTTAATGAACAAGGAAATGATTAGAGGTCTTTTGAGAATTACATGTTGGTCTGAGTTTCATTTCTTAGGCAAATTCAAAACCAGAATCTTGCAAATACTCTCTTGAGTAACTACTGTGTTACATATTGTATTTGTGGTTGATGAAATTATACCTTTGCCAAAAGCAAAACTAATTTGTGAAGTAGGATTCTGTTCTGTCCCCTGTGGACTCCTAAAATACCATCTCTGCGTCGATGAGAGGCTTTTAGGTGGTAAGGTGATAGTGATGTGGGGGTAGGAAGGTGGTTGTATTATATTTGCGACTGCCAGCAAGAAAGTATTTCTGAAAAGGTGCCAGGCCCTGGGAATCCCCTTTAAACATCCCTAGGTTGATATTTAAACACATGATACGGGTTCCCTGGTGGTGCCGTGGCTAGGCTCCAGCGCGCTCAACGTTGCAGCATGGGTTCGATTCCCAGCCAGGGAACCACCAAACAAACAAACAAACAACCAACCATGATACCGATTCTTGGAGAACTTTTCTCTGGTCTACTGGAAGTCTGAGAGTAATGTAACGTAAGCCACCCAGTCTTCTAGGTTTCAGAAAATCTATGTTGCCTATAGGTCATGCATTTCAAAGACAAGGATAACAATGAAGCTGTAGTTCTTCTCATATTTATAATAGAAATAATAACATGTATTTGAAACAATTTATTCTCCTGAATCTCGTACTGATTCAAGTTGAAATTTCTAATTATATTTGGTCATGGAATGTTTTGGTCATTGCGTTTTAAGAAATCTTCCAGCGTTATCAATTAACTCACTTGCATCCATGTGTGAGTTAAATTGCAATAGTATAGAGGCAATGATTCTGAAACCCATGCAAATAATGAGAAATACATTGGGGACTTTTCAGAAAATCAGAGACTGCCAAATGCCTCCAAGGAGATTCCAATTCAATGAGTGCTGTCAACAGAATTCTTGTGTCCCCCTTAAAATTCATTTGTTGAAAGCTCATACCCAAAGCTATTTAGAGGAAGGGCCTTTGGGAGCCAATTAGGTCCTGAGGACAGAGCCATTATGAAGAGACCCTGGAGAGATCCCTCTCCCTTTCTGCAATGACAGACACAGGGGGACGACAGCTGCCTCAGAGCCAGGAAGGGGGCCCTTAGCAGACACTGAATCTGCTGGCAACTTGATTTTGATTCCTCAGCCTCCAGAACTGTGAGAAATAAATGTTCATTGTTTAAACCACCCAGTTTAAGGTATTTCATTGTAGTTGCTGGGAGCAAGTAGACAATAGATCTGTGGGATGTGAGAACATGGAGGGGTAGGGGGTAGGGCAGGACAGGGCTGCAGATATGGTGTATGCATCTGTTTGTCCGTGTGTGCTGCACACAAGCCTGCATGTATGTTATATGATGCTGGCCAGGTGAATTTGGAATTAGGAATCTAAGTTACTTCTTTGGCACTGTATATGTGGAAATCTGACTTTAAAAGAGTGACAGGAGGCGTTGCCTGTAGGAGAAGATCAGGGAAGAGAATAGAAGAGAGTTTCTCTCAATTTTTTTTTCAGATGGCAAAACTGCAGGCATCCTGTGAAATATGAAGAGAAAGATCAAACACAAATAGGAAAAGTAGTGCACCTAGCTTTTCTGGGGGTGCTTTAGAGAGGGTACAGAGAAAAAGGTGTGGGAAGCCTCAGGAATGTTGTACAATAGTCAGTGGCTTGTTTCTGCAGAATTATCTTTAAGGAATGCTTTCCCCTTTGTTTTTAACTGTAAAGAAAACACCCAATTTTAAGCTGAAGCAAGGTATTTGCATAGATTCAAATTATGTCTTTCAAAATATGTATTTATCAATGCAATAGTTTTAACAAATGTCCACAAAATTTTGATACTCCTCCCTCAGAAGGTGGAGCTTTTGAATGCGGCTTGGACTTTGTGATTCTCTTTGAACAAACAGAAGATGAAAAGGGAAAAAGAGTAACTTTTCAGGGGAGGAACATGACAAGCACTACTTACCCAAGTATTCAATGATAACATTGTCAGTAATACATCATGTCGATATTATGCAATCACTGATGGTGCAAAGAGAACATCTTCTGTGTGTTCCTCTCAAAAATATATATAATCATGAGCATACATCTGACAAACCCAAATTGAAAGAACATTTTATAGAATATTTGGCCAGTACTCTTCAAAAATGTCAGGATTATGAGAAACAAAAAAAGAGGGACAAACTGTCACAGCTTAAAGAAACTAATAAGATATGATGACTAAATGAAACATTGTATCCTGGATTAGATACTGGAGTAGAAAAGGGACATTTGGAAAAAACTGTTTAAATCTAAAGCCTGTTAAAAAATAATGGTAACTAAGTAAATAAATACTGAATCAGCCCCCAACAGAAAAGTAACACTTATTGTCACTTTGAAAATATAGGAAGATATATAGAAAAATGTGAATAACTCAGTATAATTATTCATATACAACTACTTAGAAGATTTTGGTGATTTCTTTCAAAGAAAAAAATATATGTTATATATTTGGGATCCTAATGAGTATAAACTGTTCAATCCTCTTTTACAATTCACATATATATTATAATTATTTTGTCCTTTATTCAAACTTAACAGTAATATAATTTTAACCAGTTTGAAATATTCATATGTTCGGCCTTTAACCCCATCTATTTTTGTCCTTACAAATTTCTGTTTGTTATTCATTATGGCACATATGTATTTTGTGTGTGCTGGTGGGGGGGATTATGCATACTATGTTAAGAATTTTTTAAAAGTTACTTTCTAAACTGGACATTTTCTTAATTCACGTAAACACTTCCCTTCTTACATGCTACAGATATGTTTAATGGAATCAATTGTGGCTTTTCTATTATTCACCTTTGAAAAAAATACGTGTATTTGGCGATAAGTGAAGTGGGTGGATTACTCTCCCCCTTGTTCGCTTACAGGCTAATACAATTATTTTTGCAGAATAAACATTGGAAAGGGAATCGACACAGAGATCAACTGATGTACTATATAGCAGGCCTTTATGCCTTTGGATACGTTGAACTATTAATAAATAAGCTCTTTATTTCCTTAATTCCTCCAACTAAAGTTAAAATCGACTCCTATACACTCTGAATCAATCTCTACTTTTTTTGTAGTACAGGTTAGAAAGTGTTCAAATATAATTTGGTGAGATATAACAGGCACTCATCTATAGGGGCAAAGAACAGGACTAGCTATCTGAAATTTGCTGCATGACTCTCCTTTTTAATGGTTCCCTTTAAGCATTCTCTTTAAAAAGTTTAATTTGGCTCTCAGTCACATACTCCTTCTAACTTTAGTGTTTATACTCAATAGTTGTCGTGTAATTGGGACATTGTTAGAATGGAGGGAATCCAGAGCTTTCCTGGATAATTAGGGAGACAATATTATCAAACATGAAATATGCACCAGCACCTTGATCCATAGGGAATTTTTCTGAATCAAGGGTCAGGTATGTCATACAAGATGGCAAGAGTCTAGAAGTGCAGATGACACACCTAATCGTGAACAGCCGGGAGTGGTTGGAAGAGGTTGGTGAGGAGGGGGTAATGCCACATTGCCAGTGAACTCCCCTGTCTCTACTGTGATATCACCTCTGATGCTACAAGAGGAATGTCAACTTTCTGGCACAGTTTCAATCTTGAAGTGAGGAAGCACCATGTACTAAGGTGTGAGGTAGGGATCTAAATTAATTACTCTCCAAGATGGCTACCTAATTGTTCCAATAACAATTATTAAAGAATCATTTCCCCCCAACTGACCTGATGCACAATAATTATCAATTACTAAAAGCCTTATATGTATTTGGATCTGTTTCTGGAGTATTTTAGGCTGTATTTTATACACTAGCATCACATTGCTGCTGTACTACATGCTTTCATGTTTGGTGTACATTTCTCTTTTCAAAACTTTTATGTTTTCTTGCATTTTCATATTTTTCTCATGTGATTTAAAATCATTTAGCTTAGTGTCTCCCAAAATAGAATCTTTATTATCTTCACTGTGGTTGTATAAATTTATCAAATGACTTTAAGGCAAATCATATTGTATGTTCAAAAACCTGGTTGGTGTTAGGTCTCTTTGATGTCCTTTAGTAATGTTTTAATGTTTCTTTTTCTTCATATAAGTGTTGCATATTTCTTGGTAAGTGTATTTGAGGTTATTAATATTTTACCCTTTTAGTTACTACTGTAACATGTATATTTTCTTTTATTTCATCTTCTTAGTGATTAATTTGAGTATAGAGGACAGATGGATCAGGTTAAATACAATTTAAAAAATCTAACCATATGCTGTTTACAAAATACACAAAGGGTTTGAAATTAATAATATAAAAATACTTCAAGACAAAAAAAAAACCTCGTTATTTAACACTCGGAATGACATTTTATTCGTACATTTTCAGGAAGATGTAATCCACCTCCGCAGGCATCCTTGACATATGATTACATCATGGTTTCTATAGTCAAAATGTTAAAGCACATATATGAACTGCCAACTTTTTCAGGGAGCCCAGGCTTATTCCAGGATAGTTTTTCTAAGCATTCCACTTCCCTGGTAACTAATGCTGGGACAGATTGCAAAGGCCTATGTGAAGACCTCTCTAGTCATCTCACGTCTTCTGTGTCCTCATCTCTTTATTACTGGGCAGTTCGCACCTCCACCCAACCCTGCATTCCTTTATTCTCTTCCCACACCCATTCCCCCAGGAATTCCATAATCTGCTCTGTGGTCTGCAAACTCATTGGCTCCCTAAAATCTTTTTCTACCTTTTCATTTGCTTCTTTGTCACCTCTCCCAGCATAAGTTATCAGGCCTGGTGCCACATCAGTTTAAGGTCCTGTGGTCTGGGTGTGGCTTTGAATGGCATCTTTTAGTGAGTTAGCACAAGCCACATGGTCCTTTATGGAAGGCCCTTTATGGAAGGTCCTTAGTGAAAGGTCTTAGGAAGGCCTCTTAGTCTTCTGCACTGTGATGGCCCTCTTCTGGTATCTCTGGTGTTTCATCAGTAGGACTAGCATTGGGACCACAGTCACGGTCATCAGGAGGAACCCCACAGTCATACAGCATGGCTACTCATTCTTAGGGGTCAGCTACCTAAATTCACCTTAAGGTAGCCATTTCCTTCAAGACCAGGAGGTCCATCAGGAAGGATTCTATCCTGCGCTGTAGACCCACACAAAACCGTGCTCTTGGAAGGGCCAGACCCCTAGTATTAAAAATAGGAACCCAGTTCTAATATTTACCTCCCTTATCTTTTAAGGGCTCCCCCATCCCAAATGTTCTTCACTATAACCTGCTCTGGGTAGCTCTGAACTTCAGTCTCTCCTCTCCACTGTGACGTAAGGTCCTTGACAATCCAAACGTGTCTCCTCTTCCCTTCAGAAGAGAAGGTGGCTTCCTTCTTGACATTTGGAGAACTAAGTGGCTCCATTCAATTTGTTCTACTTAGGACAAAATATATTCCCTCCCTCAAATTCTATTTTTTTAATCCTAAAAGAAAAAGTGTTTATAATTTTTAATAATAGTACTTTTTCTATTTTTAACATTTCTAGTTTTAACATTTAAAATGTAGTTTTCCATGAGCAACCCACTGATGAGGAAAATATATTTCAGAATAAAAATCAAACTAAAAAGAGTTTGTTTATAATTTGCCATCTTTTTCAAAAGTTGTATATGCTACAAGAATAGTCTTAAAGTGTTCATGCTGATTCCTTTTTATTTCAAGTCTAAATTTCTCGGAGGCCGTTTCAGGAGTCTGCTGTATTTCTTCAATGAATCAAGGTCATTTGCTCACCCACAGTGTTAAGACTTTTTAGGCTTTCCATTGATTTGGATTATTTCTTTTGGGGCATCATTGTATGTGGCTTCCGTCCCCTTTTTTCTTTCTTCTCTTCTTTCTTTCTTCTCTACCTTTTCTTGTCTTTCCCCCTGATTCCTCCAAACGCCTTCCTCCTCTCTTCCTCTTTTCTTCCTTGCCCTCTGTTTTTTCTCTTTCCTCTTTTCCCACTTAGTCTTTGAATTTATTTCCTCTTTGCTCACATTCTGTCTACGTTCTTTCATTCTGCTCATTCTCTGTCTCTTCCCCTCTTCTCCTTTCTTATCTTTTTTCTTCCTTTTCGTTGCTGTTTTCCTGATGTATTCTCCACCACTTTCTGCTCATTCTCTTATTCTTCACTTTTCCTTTCTGTCTAAATACTAGCATTTAGCTTCTGTACAGTTTATTTTTAAAAGCTAGCAATAACTCTGTATACTTCTGAGTAAAAACTGAATTAATTTTTAACATTGTAGGATATATTAAATGAGCCTGAATATTAAAATTATATTTCAAATATATTCCATTTTAAAAATTATCCACATATCCCTAAAATCACGCAGACTCATATCTATTGATAATATAAATTTAATTTTCTGAGGATGGAGCACTTACTTTCTTCAAAATCCACTTCTATGGTGCTTCTCAAAACACCATAGAAATACAGACTAAAAAACAAATTAAACAAAATACTAACCATGATCCTTTAATCATGCAATTTATCATATAAGAGAAATAGATTTGTATAAATATATCCAGAGTCACACAGAGTATTATCAGCTTTCAACATGACCTATTTTATACGTATGTATTCTACATTTTGTTTCAGAAAAAATTAAGAAAATACGGTTCATGTACATCATCATCATGACTCTATTATAATTATGATCACAAACTGTCCAAAAAGACTGTTTTTTGCTCTACCATGTAGCTCCTGTAGTCCTAGTCCACTGCTGATAAACACTAAATGATTATTTACTGAAGAATCCTAACTTTCTACATAACTCATTAAACATGGGTGAAAATTTGCACTACATAATTCCAACACAAAAATCTTTCATGAAAACATTTTCACCTCGTGCAGGTAAAGAATAAAATTTAGAAATTCCTCTGGCTAGAGGTTTAATTCTTTGTTACTTTGGAATTAACAGAAGAATATATTGTATTAATGTTCACACACACACACACGTTCATAAGCATTACTATATATATATCTATTCACAGACAAATTTGTATGTATATCTCTAAGCTCATTGTGAGCACTCCTCAGTTTTTTTCCCTCGGAGACCCAGAATTTGAGTTAAGCCTCTCAACAAAGGGAGTTCCCTTTAAATTGGTCTCCGAGGCACAGTTGTCAGGTCTGCTAGTGAACAGGTCCATTCTCCCTGCAGATGGAAGCACTTTGAGTGTCCAACAGGCCACCCCCCTTTGGAGGCCAACAGAAGTGAAGGCAGAGCCTGCAGATGGTACGACATTAAAGGGCTCAGCATTTAATTAGAGTGGTCTTCCAGACACCCTGGTTTTCCCATGTCTGCGTTGGACATCAACTTACAATTTACTATGTTCTGTACATTTCAGACAAGGAAACTTCATTAAATTACCTCCAATATCCATTGCATTTTGAAACTTCTTTTATTTTATATGCCTAGGAGTAATTACATGCATGAAATGAATAACAAAAGTAATTAGTTGAGAAAAGGGTACCTTGCATTCTCTTTTTTGCCTCTACAGCACAATTAAAGGTCACAGTTAAGCATTTATTACCCAGATGGTTATTATCAGCTACTCGTTACCGTGTGTGGTCATTGTTGAAATGAATGGAGGACAAAACAAGGTCACGCATAAAGTATTAATCCTTTTGATTTGTTCTTAAAGGGTGTACATTCACTCAGGAATCCTAATGTTGTCTGTGAAAAGTGAGCCAGATTTATTCTTGTGTCAACCAATGTCATCAAAATGTACAAATGCAGATGATTTTGTGCTTTTGTTTTGTTTTGTTTTTAATACTGAAAGACTAACAGGTCTGTGATCAGGGTAATTATGCCAACTTGATCTTAGAAGAAAGTCATGATTAAATCATCACTGTTCTCCTATTTTGATTCATTATTGTTTCTACTGTCAGATTTTCATTCATCCTTCCATGGGCTCTTAATTACCATTGCGTCTGAACATCATTTCATGATGTTCCTTCCATCTTTTTTAATTTTTCCTATTCACAGTTTCCATTGTAAGTTCTCTGTTTTCCTCAGACCAGACATTTTTTTTTAATGATTACATACAAAATTAATCTGCCATCATTCCTCCCTGTGAGAGGTTTGAATGCATTATGAGAAGTCAACCACAGTGAGCACAGAGCTGGAGGTGCTGAAATAAAAAAGGAAAAGCCTCCTGGTTACCTTACCAGCCCTGTTTTCTCTTAGAAACCAGGAAAGCACAGTAGAAAGAGGCTTAGAATAAGAGAGTGTTAAGTCCTGACAAAAATGTTTGATTTGGGAAAACAATATTTAACCTATTTAAGTCAGAGTAACTATAAAATAAATAAGATACTGTTAAATTTGCAGTTATTGTGATTTACAGAGTTGCCACATAAAAAGCATCTGTCAGTATAGAAACATTCCCAAGTCAGCTAGGTATATTATTAGCTTTTCTTTCATTAACCTTTAAGGCCTTGATTTAGTTCAATAATATTTCTCTAAAAATTAAAATATGGATCTTGTTATCTGTCACGTACAATGTCCCAAGACATGCTGGAGCACCTTGAGGGTAGAAACAATTCATCACTGTGTATATAGTACAGTGTGCTTGTATGGTAGATGTTACGTAAGTATTTGTTTAACTAAATTAGTTATTTTTATTGTTTATCTATTTAAGAAAATAAAAAATTATGGAGCATATTTAGCAGATACCAGTAAATCTTTCTCAATATTCATTTAAACAGTAATTATTTATTCTTACACATTTATTGCGTACTAAAGAATTATCTATTCAGTATAATGGTTTGGTTTGAACCATGCCATCCAATCACTTTGTAAAAAAAATTGAACCATTTAAGTGTAATTTATATATGTAATAGCTAACATTAGTGTAGGTATTAACTGATTATCTTTGAACTTTGATTAACGTATCAATTGGAAAAATCTATAAAAGCTTAAGTTGTCTTTCTCACAGACCTTGATTTTAAGTTACTGATGAATGCACAATATTTTAATATGACTAAATTAAATATATAAATTGTTTTGCTAAAAATAAGCACATATTTTCTCATTTTGAATAATCTTTAAGTCAGCCATTTTCTAATTGGCTGATTAAAAACATTTTATTAAAAAGTAAGATTATCAATGCAATCTCAGTTAAAATCCTAGCAAGTTGTTTTGTGGATATTGAAAAACAGATTCTGAATTTTTTGTGGAGAGGCAGAAGACCCAGAATAGACAATTCGATACTGAAGGAAGAGAACAAACTCAGAAGACTGGCACTACTGACTTCAAGACTTAATATAAAGGTACAATAATCGAAACAGTGTGTTAGTGCTGAAAGAATAGGTAATATGCCAATGGAACAAGCAAGAGAAGTAAAAAATAGATTCACATAAATGTAGCCAAGTGATCTTTGACAAAAAGGCAAGGGCACTCCAATGTAGTTAAGACAGTCTTTTCAACAAATGGTGCTGGAACAACTGGATATCCACTTGTGAAAAATGAATCTTAGACACAGACTCTATACCCTGCACAAAAATTAACTGCAAATGGATTATAGACCTAAAGGCAAAATGCAAAACTATAAAACTCTTAGAAGATAACATGGGCAAAAGCTAGATAACCATGGGCGTTGTCATGACTTTTAGATACAACACCAAAAGCATCGTCCATGAAAAAAAGAATTGATAAGCTGAACTTCACTACAATTAAAAACTTCTGCTCTGTAAAAGACAAGGGAATGAGTAGACAAGCCATACATGAAGAAAAAATATTTACAAAAAACGTATCTTATAAAAAAACCTGTTATCCAAAATACAGTAGAGTTTGCATGAACTGGCATCCATGCTAGATCAATGTAGTGTTACAATATTTCTTCTATGTTTTTGCCAGTTGCTTGAGAGTGAAAGTTTCTTGAGTTTTAGTTAACAGAGAACCTACTGTATACAAAGATTTGTTAAAACTCAACAGTAAAGAAATGAACAACGTGATTAAAAAATGAGCAAACACCTTGAATAGACATCTTACCAAAGAAGATATACAGATAGTAAGTAAGCATATGAAAAATTTTTCAATATGTTATTGGAGAAATGTAAATTTAAACAGCAATGGCATACACTTACACACCTATTAGTATGGTCAAAATCCAGAATACTGACCACAACAGATGCTGACAGGGACGTGGAACGACGGGAGCTCTCATGCATTGGGAATGTAAAATGGTCCAGCCCCTTTGGAAGACAGTTTGGTCACTTCTTAACAAAACTAAACACACTCTTACCATATGTGTGATCCAGCAATCCTGCTACTTGGTATGTGTGATCAGATAGTATGGAGCCTTTTCAAATGAAATTATTCTATTTGGTAATATATATTTAAATACTAATAGGTGTGTAGATACACTAATGGTAGATGCATGTCATTATATTAATAATTTTTTTTCAAAATTTACAGAATGTGCAACACCAAAAGTCAAACTCCATACGAGCTGTGGATTTGGGGTGGTAGTGATGTGTCGGTGTAGGTTCAGGGCTTGTGACAAATGTACATGCTGGTGAAGGACATTGATAATGGAGGAGGGGCAAAAGGTCATTGGGAAACCTCTGTACTTTCTATTCACTTTTGCTATCAACCTCAAATTTCTCTGTAATAAGTTTACTTAAAAATATAAATTCATAAATATAAGAGATCATAAATATAAAAGGAAAAAATTATAAAATAAGCCCTTTCTTATTTGATTTTAAGAAAATATTTTCTTTACTTAGACCACCAAATAGTCTTTCTATTTTTCTGTATAATACTTAACTCACTTTGAGTATTGAAAAATCATGTGCTTATTGCTGAAATCATTTTACATAAATAAAAAAATACATGTTTTAAAATCCTTCCAATATCGAACTTCGGAGGAAATAGGCACTGTTAGCATTTTGGTGAATACAGTTCCTTGGCTGACCCTTGTCATCTGATTCCAATACCTGTTTCCCATATTGAAGGAGGTGACAACACATCTGCTCTCCAAGCAGCTGGCCAGTCAATTGCCATTTTGTATACACCCCCCCCACCCCCCACCATTTACACGAATGGTTTTCTTGAAGCCCCATCACACCCCTTTATTGGGCACCTGTGGACGAAGTTTCTCAATATGATACCACTGCCCTCTTCATAAGTTGAGGTCCTTTGACTTCTACCTTCATTCCCCTCTTTTCCTTCCTCACCATGCTCCTTTGGAATAGAGGTGAGGCTCAGTGGTGTCTGGTGGGAGTGGGGCTGGTTTTGAGTGGTCAGACCCCCATTATTGGCAGCTCAATTTGGAACTCTGGGTTCCTGGCATCTAATCGCCCCATGCTTTGAATAATAGTAAAAATTATGAGGCACCAGGGAAAAGCCCCCTCAACATCCTCTAATGAGGTAATTTCATATTATAACATGAGAATCTGATTTATTCATCTATTCTTTCTTTCATTTGTTTTGCTTTCCCCTACAAAATATGATCAACCAGGATATTTTTTCCTTGGACCTCCTATTTATTCTCTTCATACATCTCAGATATCAAGGTTATTATTATCAAAGATTATTTCCTCATTTATTTAATTTTAAGAATAAATAAATATGAGCTTTGTTCAGTTTATCATGCCCATATGAATTTTTGAACTTAATTCTATTTTTAACAGTGTTCAAAATCTTATTAAAGAACTCTTTGTTCACTGCAGGCTCTCATAGCTGGTCCTTTCCTTTCTTCCTTCCTTTTCTTTCTTCCTTTCTTCTGTCCATTTCTTTCCTCCCCTCTTCGGCTCTCCTCCTCTCCCCTCCTCTCTCCTTCCTTTCCCTTCTCTCTTTAAAGTTCTGGCCAGACAGCTAAGAGTCACCTTCTCCTACAAACCCTTAGTTATAGAAGGAAGCTTTCCTAATTTTTCACTGTTGATTTTCTTTAAAAATAATAGCAAAGTTGGTGCACCCCTCTCCTCCATAGAGATGCAATGAATCCCAATTCTAACCTTTGGTGCCTAGGAAATGGAAGGTCCCTAACAATTTTCATGGCTTACATATTGCTTAATTAACTAATTCATCCTTTTCAGTTCATTCAAAATGTTCTTCCTGAGTATTGACTGTTTACCAAATAGATATAAAATTCTCTCTGCTAACAAGAAGCATGTAGTACACTAGAAATAAAACAAATCAAAACTCAAAATGTTTGCTATTATTTTAGATTCCAAAACACACTCTTACTGACTGATTTGCTATACAGTTGCATAATATATGCAGTAGTAAGATCTAGTATAATTCTTCAGTAGAATAATTTAATAATTTGTTTATTTCCAATGCTCTTTCTAATAATTTAGGCAGAGAAAAACTAAAATGTGGGTAATATTTTTAAGTTATTTCATTTGAATTTTTATATTATTTTTTATACATACAAATACTGTTTCTATAATTAGCAAATCTTTTATGACAAAATTCAAAACTAAAGCATGCAAAAATCCACCATCCAACACAGGTGCTAGCCTGGCTTGAACTCAATTTTAGTACCATCTGGGAAAATGAGATCAGGGACAAAGAAAAAAAAGAAGCTTTTTCTTTTTCCTGTCTGAACAGCATGTAAGAGGATTTAGGTCAATATGCAAATACTTGTGTGCGTGAAGAGGAAGCATTATGAGATGACTAATGATGTAAAGGCATGTTATAGACAGGAAATTATTACGTAGTATAAGACTATTCTGTGGGAAAATGAAGATATGATCATGTTAGATGTTATTTGTTCTTTCTACACAGCCTAGTATCTTCCCAGCATTTATCTATCTTGTCAAAAATATGAATCATTCTTCCACTTAGAATTTGTCTCAAGAACCATAAATTGACTCTCTGTCTTCTAATTCTCCTTGTATCTGCTGGCATATGCTCAGTAATTGGTTAGAGGTGGCTAATTCTAAGCAGAACAAGTTCAAAGTATTATCCTAGTATCAAAAACAGAAATCAGTGACTCTAAATTTTTCTCCTAGTGTAGTAAAGAGTAATTAGCATTGTAGGAAACAATGTTTTTGTTCGGTACATCACGCTGAAAAGTAAGTGCTTGATTCTCTTCTTAGCTACTGCCCCAGTATCCTTAGCATCAATGGGAGTATGAATGCTCTAAAGGTCTGGGAAGTCTTGTCTCCAGCAGCCTTATACCTAACACAAATAGAGCAAAGTTAATGACTCCTTGCACAGCCCTTTTGGAGAAATGTACTTAGTGCTCAGTGTTCAGTGAAGGGTTCTAGGAGTTACCATTCTTTCTTGGTAGATAAAATAATTGTCTTGATTTTTCAAATAGTTTCTAGGAGCTGCTGCTATGCCTATGAGTTCTCTGAATATGGCTCAGACGTACACTCTAAGTGGGTGCTAGGTGGTTCCTAAAATAAAATCTAACTCAAAAGTCTCTCATCCCCATCCCTCTGATTCCTCTAAACTTCTCTTACCCTTTTATTAATGTTGTTTTTGCCCACAAATAAAAACATAGATCTTTTACTATGAAAATTTCCACATTTCTCTCCCCTCTGGTGTGAATCTACTTGGGAAAAAGACAGTGCAGTATGTTTTAATTTGGGGTGACACCAGGTCTAGAACATAGTGGGCACTCAATAAATATTTGATAAGTAAACAGATGCATGCTACCTTAATGTCTACTTCCAAATGAAATCCATTCTTTCATGAAAAGCATGTGCCCAGAGATTTGTACAGGTTGGACCTTTGACAGTAACTGAATTAATATTTGTGAAAATTAAACTAGTACAGTGTTATGTGTATGTTATGATATTAATGTCACACATGTTATAATTTTACCTTATTCTAGTAGTGTAAGAGTAAAAATTTTTGGAAGTAATTATAATTATAATGTATAATATAATTAGAAAACAGCTTGATTTATGAAATATAATTCATGCACAACTTTTAGTGTCTTCCTCTATACTTTGGCTTCCTTAACAATCAGAGTTTACAGGTACTTGTGATCACATATATAAAAACATCTAATAATGGTTTATGAATTCAACTCTTTAAAATATGCTCTGAACTTTGGTTTCTTGCATATTTTTCTTTTTTTTTGGTATTAATCTTTATAAATTATTTTAAAGATCACATACCATTTAATCCTTGGTCCATAAATTTTTTGGTATCTTTGACTAAAAACACATTTCTCACATGATATTGGAGTGTACCAGGAAATTATCTAGATTGCTCCTACCAAGTTCTATTTTAGCACTGGCTAAAAAGGGTATTCTTTTATACAAATATATATTTGATTGTAAATTTACCATAAATAAAATTCTCGGGTTTGCATTCAACAACTGGACACATTATTCCATATACTAAACCTCTTTGCCTCTATTATAGTCTTCATATTACAAGGTTTGGTATCTAAGAGGTAAATTATGTAAACCAAATTCTGTAATAAGTCAGTTTCCATGATGGAGTAAGGCCATAAGGCAATTATTTAGTTGAGAACTATAATTATCACGTCAAGACTCTCTTTTATATTTTTAAAAGATTACTTGCAGAATAAAAATTGCTCAGGTTTTTTGTTTGCTTACTATATCCCCAAAATATTTCTAACCTCTTTATTTTTATTAACTTAATTAACCCACCCAACACACCTATGAGGGAATTATTATTATTCACAATAAAATAAAAATAAAGCACCAAGTAATTAATTTCCTTTTCCAATTTCAAAATTTTAGAAAGCATCATAGCAGGAATTTGAACCCATTCGGCTCTTTTCTAGAGTCAAGAGTCTCAGGGCCACAAAATGGCAAAATTGTCAGAACTTGAGCAGTACACAACCTGCACAGCTGTACATAAAAGTACTGAGTGCTTTTCACCACTCTGTTGTATTACCTCTTGGGTGAAATAGGCTGGCATATATTTTTTCTAGCAGAAAATGAAGACATCTATGTATTTGTCACTGTATAAATATATCAGTTAAAGTATACCAATTTGTATGCAACATTTAAAAAGTACTCTACCCTAATTCTACTGAAATAAAAAGCAATTAGCTTAATAACACTTTCTAACTCCATTCAGGCTAATTTTTAGGGGAACAAGGGGTTTTCTGTGGCCTATGGGATGGTATCTTTCAATGATTATGCCCTAAAAGCATGAAATGTGATATAACTGGAGACAAATGAACTGATATAGAAACATCTTTCTAAATGATTTGCCCTAGTCATTTCAAAAGAGAAAGTGCATGCAGAACCATACCTTTTGAATAATGACTTTCAGGCTTCCATGACCAGGTGCAGGGCCAGGTGCTGGTTTGGTCTTGGCTACAGACAAGTTGCATTATTAGCCAACATTAATGTGCTGAGTGACGCTTTGCAGCTCCTCTCAGAGAAGCATGGGATATTCCTGCAACTGCAAATCACTTGCAAAATCGGCCTCATGGAAGCAACGAATATAATATTGATGCACATAGTAAACTACTATTTTTCAAAACATATGCCTTGGTATAATTTAAGCAGATTATTTATGGTTCATAAGAGAAATCTTAATTCTAATAAAACATTTTAAAAATCTTATTTCTTAATGAAACCACAACGCTTAGTTCTTTTCCCCAGTATAAAACTGTGTGAACAAGGAGAATGTTTTTATTCCTAGATTAATTCTGCTAAACCAATGAAATCAGAGATGAGATTAATTTTTTATAAGATTTTTAAAAATGTATCTAAAGGGGGTAAAATATACGGTGACAGAAGGAGATTTGACTTTGGATGGTGAACACACAATACATTATATAGGTGATGTATTACAGAATGTGTACACTTGAAATCTAAGTATATAATTTTATTAACTAGGGTCACCAAGAAATTTAATTAAAAATAATGAATAAGTGTTTTATTGCTCAACATCATTAATAAGGTCTTCATTTCATTCTATAGACATTTCTTTTAACCTTGTCTACTGTCTCAAAATATCCATTATTGGTACAACTATGTAGAACAAATAAGGTCTTTAATTTTATTTTTGCACACATTCATTTTATTGCAGTTTATCAGGATAGAATTGTGAAGTTATTAATTACATCAAACACTCAAAACACTTGGGTCCTTACAAGTGATTTTTGTTTTATTAGGATTCATTATGAAAACTATGAAAAGAATGATTCATGAATATGTAGGTCACCTCAATCATATTTCAGAATATGTGCATCCCCACCTTGGCATTTGTTTTCTCTCTATTGAATTCTTTGCAATTTCTTTTACCCTCCTGCTGGAACACTCATGCCTCTGAAAGACTCATGCCTTACTCTTGTCCTCACCTTCATGTCTGTTCAAATGTCAGTAAGGCTTCCTCTGACCACTAATTGAAAACTTGTGACATCATGCCATCCTTCTGTCTCAGCATTTCCTGTTACCCCAGCCTTACTTTTGTCTATGGTACTTATTAACAAAACAAACTAACAAAACAAAAACTATGGTGATTAAAGAATGTCTTGTCAGTTGAGGGGTATCATTTAAAGATAAAGTAATAATTATACTTTTCTTTATTATGACAATTATCTCTTTCCCAAAGGAATATGACTGGCTATACTATTTTAGGTAATGGAATTGATACACAAATGCTTTATGTGCCCCAAAATGTTATTGATTTTCTTAAGGAAAGAGAACTTAAAAGGAAGGCCTTGGGTACCAAAATATTATTGGTCTATAATTATTGTTTTGTAACAAAATATTTTGAAAAATATTTCATCTAGTAAGCCTCCCATGTTTTAAAGCATGTAGAACATGGTAATACTGCAAGTCACTGGTCCAACCTTCTGCCTTCCCTGGACCACATTGGAAGAATTGTTTGGGGCCACACATAAAATACACTAACACTAACGATAACTGATGAGCTAAAAAAGAGGTCACAAAAAATCTGATGTTTTAAGAATTTGTGTTGGGTTGCATTCAAGCTGCCCTGGGCTGCAGGTTGGACATGCCTTCTCTAAGTTGCGTTTTTGTAAGCAATGCAGTTTGGTTATTGGCCTGGCTTTGCTTTGCACATATGTTGCCTTTTTTGGCTGCCCCTTCCCTATGTTGGAGTAAGTTCTCTCTCTGTGAGTCTTTGTGAGGAATAGGGTTCAGCTTCCATAACAGAAGCCCAGAAGGCGAGATGCTCACTCTCTTCACTCACTTCAGTGAGTAGGCATGTGATCAAAATACTATCTTGACCTTCTTTATTAGTCTGATTGGGCAGCCATTAACAGAAGACCACAGAATGGGTGACTGAGAAATGTAATTTTCTCACAGTTCTGGAGGCAGAAGTCTAAGATCAAAATGACATCCAGATTGTTTTTTGGTAAGAACCTCTTCCTGGATTTGACACACACTCATTTAATTGCAGTTGAACAAAATAATCTTTTCATTGTGTCCTCACATGGGCTCTTCTTAGTGCTTGCACAAAGACAAAGAAGGATCTGATGTCTTTTTCTCATTTTACAAGGACACCATGCCTATCAGATTAGGGTCCTATACTTATGACTTCATTTAACTTTAAATACCTTCCTAAAAACCCCAAATATAATCACATTGGATGGTAGGGCTTCAATACATGAATGGGTGTGGGGAACAATTCAATTCATGACACCTTTTACCTAGGACCTGAATCTAAGGAATATATAGAGTCATAGCAAAGTATTCCTCTTGTCTGCAGAGTAGGTGTCAACAAGAGTATCTCAGTCTCAGTGGTAACAGTGATCATGGCCTTATCATATCATTACTGAGATATAACTATAGTTTAGTTCTAATTGCCTAGCTTCTCAGGACATAAGCCAGAAAACTAGGACTGTTTCTTCTAGGTATTTCCACGTTGTTCTAAAAGGTATCTCAAAGTCTTCCAGTAATTTCCTTTTGAACTTTAATTAGGTTAAGTCATTTTCTGTTGCAGTTGCTAATAACCCTGATTGAAATAAAAGGCTTAACCTAACCTAAAAGTAAAATAACATATCACTGCAAATATAATAGGTGATTGAGGTGTGTGTCTCTAATGATCACTTTCATCTAATACCAGGTTAATTGCCTAAAGAGAACTCTGATGAGTAGTGTAGTGAAAGTAGGGTATCATATGAAAAAGATTAATTAAAATGATACATGGAGGTCATAACTAAAATGACTAAGGATTGGTCCTTGGAATAATATCAGTTATTTGGAAGTCCTGATAGGGATTCTAATCATATTTATTTGTGTACGTGTAGGAGACTGGAGATAGAAATTATCGCATCATTTTATTTCTATAAAACAGGTTTTTACTTTTCCGTTTCACTAACTTTACTGCTATATTATTATAGTAGAGTCAGATCTCTTATACCAACAATTTGGTACAGTACAAAAGAATGTGTTACACTGACAAACATTTCTATATGGTATATTTAAAAACTCTATTCTAGTGTGTTTAATATCTATTATCTAAAATATCAACTTCAGTAATTTATCTATTCCATTTTTGTCTGTGTTCTATATGGCATGATTTGCTACGGTTATAACAACCCTGCTTCTGAGAAGCATTCTCTCACTATCATTCATTTTGATGAGATGACATTGATCTCCAAATATATCCCCTCTTTAGTGAGTAAATTGACATGGACTCACCTATATAGATCCCTGCATCAGGGCTCTGAGACAGCTCTACCAAGGGAAGGATTTTTCCTGAAGACTTGTTTCGTTCTATAAAAAAGCATTCATTGTCAAAGAAGTGTTATTTATAACAGCCCTTCCCATGATAAGAAAGAGAAGTTCCCATGACTTTTTTGACTGTTAACATCTTCAGTTTGTCAAAGCATTCATTTGTCACTGCTGGAGAACAATTCTTAATGATAAACACTAAGTTCTCATTAGAACAGACCTTATAATCTCTATTGTTTCTGTGTTGGATTTACTAATTTCGAAATAGAAAGTTAAGGGAGATTATATTCTACTAAATTTACTTTTTGTTTTCATATTTATAATGTCATAATAGTAGTTAATATCTTTACATGTTTATTTTCTATTAGGCACTACACTAAATTTCACATATATAGGTTATTTAGTTCTTGAAAAATCTACATGATACACAATATTATGGGCATTTGGAGATAAGAAAGTTGAAATTAAGAAAATTGGTCAAGGTTTAAAATTGTGCCTTAACCATTATATTACATTGTTTTCTTCAAAGTAACCAGTGAAATAAATCTGAAAAATTTAGGAGGTTATGGGAAAATTCATGGGTGTGCATTGGCAAAAATCAGGCATTGCAATGGATTCATAGCATAAGACACATATATTGTGAATGGATAATCATAATCAGCATTATGGCTAAGATTTGACAACCATCCTGCACACCACTGCCAAACACATCTTAGGTATCACTTCAATTATTGTCTTACCATGTCCACAAGTTTTTATTATTTATTTGATAAAGTTCAATCTCGTAAGCCATGTAACTAAAGTTATTCAAGTTTGATTCCAAGCTATGTTTTCTACTGAACATTTTTCCAATATGTACCCTATGTTCCAACCAAAATAGACTACTTATTCTTTCTCAGAATGGCCTCTGTAGCTTGGATTGGATGAAATTGCCATCCTCCATTTTTCTGTGAATGATAATCTATTGTAGAATGTACAGTGAAATCTTTTATCTTACCAAATGGAATTGACCTCTTCCTCCCCCCACCAAATTTATATTATATTCTTCTGGCTATCCTTATGGGTAATACTTAGTTATTTCTGTATTTTCTTCTCTCTCAGGCTAGGAATACTCCATATATCAGAAAAGAAAATACATGTTTAACAGAAATACACACACACACACACACACACACACACACACATATATATATATATATATATATATATAGAGAGAGAGAGAGAGAGAGAGAGAGACATACATATAAACCTTTCCTCTTTTCTTTGTTTTCATTGCACTCCACAACCTTTGTAGTTTCTCTGTACTCCAAACTTCTTAAGAAATCTCCTTCAAGCCTTAATTCACATGTAACATTTTTTCGTTTCCCTTGTTGTTCTGATTCTGCAACCCAAAACTCAAAGGAACGATCTGGCAATAGCATAACCATAATTGAAGGATGCGGTGGGAAATAAATGGACTATATAAAATCAGAATCATCCTTTGGAGTTTTAAGGAGAGGATACCCTGGGAACATTCTGATATTAATAAATACAGTTTTATCCAGTAAATATCAAAAAACTCTTAGAACATTTAATTACCCTGTAAAACCCTAACAAAGAAGAAAAAAATACTTTATGAACAAAAGGGCACACTTGGTGATTTAAGATAGATAAAAATAATAGAATATGTTGATACCATGGAATTTTAATAGCTCCTCTTAGAACTAATAGCTTTTTTTATATTCTTTTTTTTTTTTTTTTTTTTTTTAAATTCATTTTTATTGTTAGACTTATTGGGGTGACATCTGTTAGCAAGGATTACATAGGTTTCAGGCATACAATTCTACAGTGCATTGTCAACTTGATGTATAATAAGTTCACCACCCAGTGTGACTTCTCTTTCCATCACCTTATATTTAGCTTCCCCCCCTCCTCTCCCACCCCCTCCCCTTTCTCCCCT
>PVJL010013806.1:0-30690 GCA_004026885.1 Lyroderma lyra
ACCCCCTCGCCCCACCCGAGACCGCCATCTCCGGGTGGAGACGTGAACGCGGTCCGCCCCACTGCCATGCGCACGTCCGTTTCGTGCTTCCTGTCATGAGATCGACCCTCGGCATCACTGCACCGGTGGCCTGTGGTCGGCCATCGGCCCCGCGAGGAGGCACGGCGCGGGCATGTCTCTGCTGGCGGAGCCCCCCGCATGCGGGAAGCCCGAATCTGGGGACCGCGTGCCAAGTGTCGGGCCCTGGCCCCTCGGAGTTCTGAGGCTGCTCCCCCAAGGAGCACCTCCCGTTGGCTCCTCGGGAGGCTTTCTGAGGGGGATGGTGGGACGCTGTGACGCACGGGGGGCAGCTACACCCACTGTCGCCTGGACACTGGCTGGGTGTCCTCGGGAAGGCCCTGCCGGGCGCCTCCTTCCCATTCACATCGTCGGAGGAACGAAATCCACCTGCTTTCCGAGGCACCTTCCAAAAGCCGTCAGAGCTGGCTGAGGTCGCCTCCGAACTGGAGAATGCTGTTTTCTTACCTGTTGGTTTTCATGGCCATCGTCACCTCCTCCCTTGTTACAACAGGTATCTGTTGTCACTTCTGTTAAGGAAAGTGGTTCATGCTAAGAGGCGGGAGCCCGGTGAGTGCGGACCGCTGTTCTCAGACCCGAAGCCCGGCAGGGAAGGCCCGATGGCCTCTGTTTCGAATTAGGTTCGTGTTTATTGGAATAGGATCGCGGTCGTGCCCGCGGTCGTGGGGCCGGCGTGTCAGCAGCAACCTTTTCAACGATCCCAAAGTCCTTCAGAAACTGAAGCAGAGCCAATGGGATGAGGACAGAGAAGGCGCCTGGATGACATCTTCACCAAGCCTGGGTGGCGGGGAGTCCTTGGAAACTCTTGCATGTGGGTGGGCATGGACACATGCTGCCACCAGTGGGGCTGGAGTGGGAAGGCAGCAGGGCCCCAGAAGGTACAGATGGCGAACAGACCCACTGGGACGGCTACATGGTCACGGGACCGCAAAGCAGTCAAGGGACGCTCATCCCCAAAAGGAGACAGTCCTTCGCGTGGGACCCTGGGAACTCGTGTCTGAGGATGTTCACGCCCCGGGCCTGCAGGGGCTCTCAGCCGAGGGCTTTCAGAAAATGTTCTCTTCAGGAGAGCAGACCCTCACCCTGAGGGGAAGTGTGGGGTTTAGGAATTAAATTCAGCCGGAGTGGAATACTGAGAGTAAGAGCGAGAGAAGGTTCAGGTCGCATGGGGGCCCAGGAGAAATTCCATCCTGTGTAATGTTATAATAGAAAAATAGAGCATGACAAGGTGAGAGTCCTGCCTTGGACAGCAGGTAATAGAGTGGCCTCGGGGGGAACCCCCCAGAGCAGGCAGAGCTCTGAGAAGCGGGCGGGATTTTGAGCTGCCCGGTGCGGCATCAGGGCGGATGGTAGAACAGCTCCCTGGCGTCACCCTCTCACGCCGCAGGAAGCGCCTCCTGATTCACTGGGGACCCCATCGCATTTTAAAATGTGATGAGAGGAGACAAGATTTAACCTGCCACGAGTTACTACACGCGGAAAGATGAAAATGAATCAAATAGTGTTCTGACAATTAGAAGTGATGATTAAAAACTGTACACAGATCGTGCGAAAACTGTAATTTATTATTTGAAAATGATTTGACACTTGGAAAGGGCAGCATACTAAATAAAAGAGCTGAAGGAGTGTATATTTAGAATGGCCAAACAGCATGAACCTGTGAAACCAGAAATGGCGTCCGTTAGGAAATAGTTGGAAAAACTGAAAAGTTATAAAATTAAAATGAAGTCAGAAGGCGCACATCGCAGAGTGGACACAACGGAAGGCACAGTGCGGGAGATAGAGGCCGGGACGCGAACACCTGCAGGGAGTCAACCAAATGTAAAAGGCACTAAGTGGGGAAACGTGTGGAGCACGGACAAAGATGACAAAACGCGCGTGTCATTAAACTCTCTTAAGAAGAAAACCAAACAACAGATTAGAATATTATATAAACGATGATTTGAGAACGTTTCCTCTAACTGAAGAGTACGGCGTCACCACCTATTGGATTGGTACACTGGTGCCTGAGGATGAGTCCTCGATGGTCATGTCACGTGTTCTTAATAAAACTTATGAACTATAAATTATTGATAAATAAACATTAATAAAAATGATGTCAGTATCCAGGGAATAAGTTCAAGTTGCTTCGAAGGTAAAAATGTAAAGAGATTAATGAAATAGAACGCAGATGAAAAAACCATAAAGTAATAATACACATGTTTTCCCTTTTAAAAATAAGTAGAACAGACAAAGTGGACTAATTTCAAACAAAAAATTGTGGTGATTTCTACAATAGGACTAGGTTATTTTGACCAGTCTTCCCCCCTTACCCCCGAGGATAACTAGAAAGGCTGCTGAAATGTGTAAAAACCATCTGGTTGAGGTTGTGAGGAATTAAAGTGAAAAATTATAGGGTCAAAGTCCAGAAGCAAATGGTGGCAGAAGAGAGTCTCGCCCTGAGGCCTGCTTCTCCTGTAGGGACAGTTCTAGAGGAGACCGACGGCGGCCTGAAGCGGCGAGATGCTCTCTGGGAAGCTCGGTGGGGTCAGGAGGGCAGACGTGTCTGGGCTGCGTTAGGGCGGAGCGTGATAGACAGCCCGTGCTTTGGGCTGAAATGTCCAGGACTAGACGCTGAGAGCGAGGGAAGACTGAGAAGGAGGCTGCCTCGCAGGACCGATGCTGAGCTCCCCGTCACCGAGCACGTGAGGCCAGTTCAAACCATCTCGCACTGCGTCGCCTGCGGTGACAGCCCTTTGGTATCCCTGACTTCGGTGACTTCTTTTTTGCCCACTCGCCTTGCCGTCCCCTTCTTGAGTCCCCTTTCTGAGGGTTTTAAAAATGACGCACGCCCCCATGCTGGATAATTTATCAACATCTGGTAACATTTCATAGAAATTTATTTTTTGAGCAAGTCACCTAGCAAACATTCCCAGTGGCAGAGTGGCAGTCACCTAGCAAACATTCCCAGTGGCAGAGTGGCAGTCACCTAGCAAACATTCCCAGAGGCAGAGTGGCAGAAGCATGCCGCACACACCACATTGCTCATCCAAGAACCCTTTACACTAGCGAAACCCTGGAGGCAGCCCGGCGCCTGTCGGGAGAGGGTAACCACGTGAATTCTGGCGCTGACTCTGAATGGACCCGCACCCAGGCACAGAGAGGGTGCGCTGATCTCCCTAGGCGAGTGGGCTAGCCTCCAGGATGTGCTGTTAAGTGAGAAAGGGGAGGCCTGGGGCGGGATGGCAATGGACCGTCCTTTTTTCTGTAAGGGACCCAGAGGAACACGAGGGCTGTCCGGAAAGTGTCCCGCCCTCGTGTGTGTGCAGGTCTGGAAGGGCAAACTGAAAAATGAATAGAATTGTTTGCTCCGGGGAAAACGCAGACGGGACGCGAACGTACGTGAGACTCACCTTGTTGCATAGTTTCTTTCAGGTGTAGGATTTCTATTTCAAAATATTAAATTAAAAGAAATGAAAACGGAAGATGCACAGATACAAATGAATCAAAATGCATACCAAATTGTGGAGCTAGCCAAACATAGAAAATAATTATTTCAAGTAGCTTTAAGATATAATTTTGACTGCATGTCTGTGACAGACACATGCTAAAGAGAAACCAGCCTAAAGTAAATTCTTAAAATTATTTGATTGCCTTATTTTTGAAATAGTATTGGAATAATTTTTGAAAAAAATATTTATAAAAATATTTAGTATCTTTGTTGAACACTATATTTATTTATATTTACAGTAGCAGATAAACAGGAGAGGGAGAACTGATTATGGTTATGCTATTTTTATTTGGAACCAAGACTTTCAGTGTAAGAAAAAAGCTTAAAATCAAAGAATTAAATTGTCAAACTCCAATATAAACAGAACACACTTGTTTTCTTTTCTTTTTTGAATATGTAGTTCCAAGATTTTTCCACTGAAAAGGCCAGAAGCAGTGGACAACCAATAGCAACAAGCACCTCTAACAGCTAGACTGTAGTTGCTTTAAATATCATTCTCCATTAAAGGGACCATGGCTCCTGGGCAGGATGGTGGCTTGTAGGTCCAGGACAGGAAGTGCATCCGATGAGCCTGCAACATTCATGGAGTCCGCTCAAAATGATACAGGAGCCAACTTCTGAAAGGACTCTGATTGGCCAAAAGTGTGATGAATTGAATATCAAAACCAGTGATTGCCCTTGAGTGATGTATGGGGGTGTGGGGACCCAAAAAATACCGGACAGATCTTCTGGGGGGCGGGCCCTTGTAGCACAGGCTCCCCCGCTGGGGGAGGGTTCTGGGAGCCCCTCTGCATCCGTGCCCCAGCTGGCCTTGTTGTGAGAGGCTGCACTCGGCTTCAGTGAACTTTTTTTGTAGACTTTTCAACGCGCGTGCCCGTTTCACGATGGGCGATTGACACGAACAACGTGCAGCGTGACAGCCCCTCGTAAAAGTCTGTTTTGTGACCTGAAGTTACTCATGTTAAGCAACTATTTCTGTTCGTCTCTCTTTTGAAAGGGGTCCTTAGAAGGCAGGGCCTCTTTTAAAATTCCGAGCGGAAGGAATTGGTATCACTAGGACTGCTTTCCTGCTCACAGACAAAACTTGGAAGCTCTGTCTCAGTGGTTGTAGGACACACGAATTTGTGATCCGGGGGACCCTCTGATTCTAAGTGACCACGTCGGCTCCTCCTTCTCTAGACTGAGGCGTCTCTCTCTCTCCTGCAGACCCAGCGAACGCGGCCCCGTCCATCTTGGACGGGTTTGACCACCGCAAAGCCACGGCGGGACAGCGTGTGGAGCTGCCCTGCAAAGCGCTTGGGCACCCTGAGCCAGATTACCGCTGGCTGAAAGACAACATGCCCCTGGAACTTTCTGGAAGGTTCC
The DNA here is from genome assembly GCA_004026885.1 of Lyroderma lyra. NCBI lineage: Eukaryota > Metazoa > Chordata > Mammalia > Chiroptera > Megadermatidae > Lyroderma > Lyroderma lyra. The sequence goes on from PVJL010013806.1 coordinate 4,934, forward strand.
AGAAGACTGTGACGGGGCTGCTCATCGAGAACACCCGTCCCTCAGACTCAGGCAGCTATGTGTGCGAAGTGTCCAACAGATACGGAACCGCTAAGGTGATAGGCCGCCTGTACGTGAAACGTAAGTTGGACGGTAACTCGCGCTGCTGACGTTGGCTGCCCCAGGAGTTCTTGTTCACCAGCGGGTGTCTGGGCGCTTTCTGTCCCGCTCCACGGACGGTCCCAGCAGTCCTGCTCCATGGAGATGAGCCCCGTTTCGCAGATGGGGAAATGAGCGCTCACATTGCTCAAGGTCGCACAGCAGCTGGAGCGTTTGGGGCTCAGGATGGAATTCGGGCCTGTCTGGTCCCCATCCCCAAGCCCCCACGGCTTCTGTTAGGCCCCAGGGTGATTTCCGGGAACAGCACCTGGCTGCTGAGGTCCGAGGGCCGCTGCTCTGAGCACGACGGAGCCGCGGGGGCAGGACCGCGCTGCCCCTCACCCTGTCAGATCAAAGGGGGTGTCCTGGGCCAGACGCCGCTTCAAATGCCTAAACGGGGCTCTGGCCCGCGGAAACCCGGGGCTGTAGATGATTCAGATATTGGACTTGGGTGCCGTATCCAGGTCGTTTCCTCTCCACTTGACTCGCGCTGAGTGTCTTGAGGGATGTGTAGAGGGGACGCTGCAGGCGGACCCAGAGGAAGGAGCCAGGTGATTGTGGGGGACAGCACCCGAACCTAGTCAGACACCCTCGTTTTCACTGATGCAGAAACCAAACCCAAGTGAGCCGCCCAAGATCACATGGTCAGAATTGGTCCACGTGGCTGGCTCTTGGTTGCCAACATAATGTGCGCGTGTGCGCGTGTGTGTGCGCGCATGTGCGCGTGCGCGCACGTGTGTATGTGTGTGTGCACGAGCGCGCGCGTGTGTGTATGCATGTGTGTGTGCGTGTGTGCGCGCGCGTGTATGTGTGCGTGTGCGTGTGTGTGTGCACGCATGTGCATGTGCGCGCACGCGCGTGTGTGTGCGCGCACGCGCGTGTGTGTGCGCGTGCGTGTGTGTGCATGTGTGTGTGTGCGCGCGTGTGTGCGTGCATGTGTGTGTGTGCACGCGCATGTGCATGTGTGTGTACGTGTGTGTGCGTGTGCATGTGTGCACGCGCATGTGTGTGCATGTGTGTGTGTGTGTGTATGTGTGTGTATTTGTATATACATATATAACAATTTCAGTTTGGTGACCTGAACCGAACCCGCTGAATCACAGGGTCTGACGCTGAAGGGAAGCACGTGCTCGCCCTGGCTTTGCTCCAGCCCCATGCCTGTTTGTGGACGTGCCGGTTCCGTGCCACCTGAGTGCACCCTGCGTTGGCGCGGTACCAGCTCAGGAGAACGTATTTGCAGTCAATATCCCTGCAGCCAGCTGCCCGGGCTGAGCCGTGCAGGCGGCACTCAGCCTTGCTCCGGCTCGGGTTAGAGGGAGGCGGAAGCTGGTGCCCACGGAGTTCTGCTTCTGCTTCTGGGAAGCTTGGGCGTGCGGCACGCGGCGTGGGACCGCTCGCGAGAATTGCTCCCGCGGCTCCGAGTCTCCTCTGTGTTGGGGCATGGTGCGTGGCTCTTCATTTCCGGTCGAATACGGTGTATGCCGTAAGGTAGCGTAGAAAGCGTCTCAGGTGACGCTGCCGGCGCGTGTTCTCCCCATAGCTGTGCTTCAGGAGCGTCTACGCTTGCCAAGTCCAACTTCTTCTTGCTCCCTGCACACACCCATTCCTTTCCTGATTGCAAGTCATGTTGCTTTCTCCACGTGGAAGATGGTTTTCAGATACTGGAGTGTCTTTCTAAGTCCAATGACAAGCCCTGTCCCCAGAGACGCCCCTGTCCTCCTGTCTTCTCTGCGACGCCGGGCATGCTCCTGCACTCTCTGTGAAGGCGTTTATCGCCATCTGCATTTTAAACGCTGTGGGTGGAGGTTTTCATTCTGCCAGTGGCTTTTCATCATTGTACTCTGCTGCCACATTTGGACAAGGTCTCGGATGCTTCTCGAATGTTCCCATCCTCCCTTGTGACTGCGCCTGTGTTTTCTCTCCCTCCCCTGATGAGAGGCACTCTCCCAGGTTCCGAACCAGAGCCCCCTTCTCTCCCATCTCTTCTCTTCCCCGATGCTCTCTGTCATTCTGGTGGCTTCCAGTCCCGCCCCTCTGAGGGTAGCCCCGGGTCTGGGTGTGCAGCCTCGGCTCCCTCTCAGAGGACCGTGTCTCCCCATGTTACATCGGCTGTTCAGCTGGCACCCCCACAGAACGGGATCGCCGATGGGACCCTCCGCCCCCTCACCTCGCAAACGGCTCTCCTTGTGACTCAGGACATCTTCCCCCGACGAAGCCTCCCAGTGCTGGACCGCCTTTAAGCCTTTCCTGCCTGTGTCCAGATCCTCCCAGGTCCTGGAGGTGACAGCTCAGTGTCCCCCAGCTGGGCTCTCCACCTCTGCCCTGTGTGTGACTGCGTCTCCCGTGTGCCTCTGCTAGACACTTGCCAAGACTCTTTGCCCACTGTCCTTTGTCCAACGCAACATGGTCACCCAGTTCTCGCTCGGGAAGCTGTGTCTGCCTGGAGCACTAGTTCTAGAAAGTTTGCTTTAGTTCCCCCTGATTAACGCCAACGTCTGGAGCTCTTTGCCACCTTGTCCCGGCCGGCCTTCGTCGTCTTCCCCCCACTGTTGGCCTGCAGGGACCAGACTGAGGAGAAGCGCTTCCCAAGGTTCGTGGCTGATCCCTGCAGTCCTCTGTCCCTGCGAGGCCCTCCAGCCTCAGTCCTGTCCCCCTGAGACTGGCGGACTTTCTGTCTGTCCCCTTCCCCACGTTACCCTCGTACGTCTCCAGTACAGTTTCTGGGTCACTACATTCGTTCTCGTACTTGCCTTGTCCACCTAGAAGACTGAGCTCCTTCGAACGAAGCCTTCACAGTGTGCCAACGGGAGCTGTCAGGAATAACTGGGATAAAAAACCCCAAAACCAAAACCCAAAACCAAAAAATAACTCTTTTTTGTATTTACCTTTTGAGTGGATTTGGTTACGTTAATTGATCTCCCCGAATGACCATTTCCTCTTCTGTAAAATGGCGATGATAGCACAAGTCTTGCAGGGCTGTGGGGAGACGGACTTAAATTACGTACAGAAGTTCGAGAACTGTGCGGCCTGTGCTGGTTGCGCCACAACTGGTATTCATCGTCGTCTTCCCGGGGAGTCCCTGTCCTTGGCATGTGGCTGACGTTCGATACATGCTTGCTACCTCGAATTGGGTTTGTCAAATGAAAATGTAGGAAGTCCAGGATGAGAGTTCCAAACCTGTCCAGACCAGTGAGCCTCATTTTAAACAAAACAAACGAACAAACAAACCGGTTTTATGGTCACAAATTCCAATGTCAGTGTGTTTTCTTATTGTTGAGTGTTTTTGGCCCTGGTGAAGACATATAAAGGATGGGAATGTCAACAGGTGTGTGTGTGTGTGTGTGTGTGTGTGTGTGTGTGTGTGTGAGAGAGAGACATAGAGGGGGGCCCTGAGCAAAGCCACCAGTGCCACATGGAGACAAGGCAAATTGGGTTTAAATACTCCAATAGTTCTGTCCTGGCTGGAAACTCACAGACCACATATTGTCAGTGGGTGAATACTTATATATACTCAGTAAGACAGCAATCTGACTGTTAGTCTATTTGCTATGTAGAGAAAGAAGACCAGAAAACAGCAAATAGCAAAGAGGGTACCCCCAAAGCAATGGAGCCCCCCGCGATCGTTCTGACCATAGGAAATAGGAACTCGGGGGGTGGGCTTGCAGTGATGCCCTCGTCGTGTCTAGAGTCCAGCATGCTGTTGCAGCGATACCTGCCCGTGTGATGTTTTCACCTTCTCTCTTCTCTCACCCCCACCTGCAGAGCCCCTGAAAGCTACCATCAGCCCCAGGAAAGTGAAAAGCAGCGTGGGTAGCCAGGTCTCCTTGTCCTGCAGCGTGACAGGAAGTGCGGACCAGGAACTCTCCTGGTACCGAAACGGTGAAATCCTCCACCCCGGAAAAAATGTGAGGATCACAGGGATCAACCACGAAAACCTTATAATGGACCACATGGTCAAAAGTGACGGGGGCGCGTACCAGTGCTTTGTGCGCAAGGATAAGATGTCCGCTCAAGACCATGTGCAGGTGGTCCTCGAAGGTCAGTGGGCCGTGGTCGGGTTCGGCTGAACAGAGCCCAAACCCAGAGCACGCACACCGCGGAGTGAGGGGGAGCAGTGCCGTGCCCCCCGGTGTTAAGAGTTCCCTGTGACCAGCTATCACTCTACCTAACTTTTCAAGACAAACCGAGCCAGCAAACGAACACGCTGTGATGAAATGAAAATTGTGTGTGGTAGACGTAACCTAAGTAGTGCAATTTAACGTCCAGTTTAGTGGCAGACACGTTGCCAGCTCATGTGCTTCAGGTTACTTGTCAGGACACAGGCATCCGAACCTGGAAACTTACGGTTTGCTTCACAATTCACCGTGTCCTCAGCCAGGGCTTCTCAGTGACGCTCTGTCTGAGGGCTGTTTCATGCACTGCAGGACGCTGAGCAACATCCCTGGCCCCTACCCAGTAGCTGCCAGGAACACCTCCCTCCCTGCAAGTCGTGACAACCGAGAATGTCTCCCGACATGGCCAGATGTCCCCTGTGGGGCAAAACGGCCCCCCTCGAGAAGCACAATGTTAGAATCAACACTCAGAGCAATATTTCGGTGTCGTTCTTGGTGAGGTGGAAAAATGGCACCTGATTTGTAGGGTTGTCCTGGGTCCAAATAGTCACAGATGTGCTGAATGGAATTTTTTAGCAATTTTCTGGGGGTATATAATAGATTTTAGGTATATTTTATTGTTGTTTTTTTTTTTTCTTTAACTTAACTGTCTACTTGCTTCTTCAAATTTATTGATCAGCCAGGGAAGGAAGCTTTTAGGGTACCATTCAAGGGAGACATGCTTTTCACCAGATAATCAAACTAGTTTTTATCTGTATATTTGTGTGTCTTGTTGGAAATTGTGTCATTATATGTCATTTAAAATTTATCTATTATCAGTTGATTAAAATAATTAACAGACTTTCCGATAGTCTAAAGGGAGAATATATGAAAACAAGTATAAGTGTGTCTTGGTGCTAAGAGGATATTACTATTACTACTTTTTTAACCTTAGCCAATTTTTAAGAAGAAATAGGCTTAGAATGCCATTCTTATTTTGATTCAAGTGTTTCCTTGCCGACAATGAGCTTCTTAAAGCCGAAGTGAGATTAGCTGAAGGCCTGGTACTCATGTTAAGTGCCTGACACTGTGCTCCACATAATAATTAAGTGCAGAAAGTAATCAATTTGTACACAGCTGAGTTGCTAATGATGATGCACTGTCGTCCTTACATAGCCATTATTTTTAGATTCTTTGTGGAAAAGGGAGAGATTACCTTTCTCGGCCTGGTTACCTTGGCAACCATCTCCGGTGACTAAGAAAACCTAAAGAGCATATTGATAATCCATAATGATGTCGAAAGGGTTCAGGTTATCAGAGAGTGACAGCAAGAAAGATTTCAAAGGCACTCAGGTCTCCCTGGGAAATTAATGTCTGCTTTCATCTCCAAAAAAGCCTGTCACTTGAATAAAAAAAAAAAATTAAAAAAAAAAAGGAGGCGGAGGGCTACACCAGCACACTCACGGACTTATTTGCTGCATGTCAGTTTCCATTCAGGACTAGAAGCTTCACTTTGTATTTTCTCTCCTGAGAGGTGGTGATGCTAATGTAGCCAAAGAGAGCAGAAACGAAATGGCAGCTACGTACTTGCTGTCTCCCCCAAAAGGCTGTGTAACTAGTATCCTCAGATACAACCTCCTGTTGTTTCCACTGAAATAGCTATGGATTAACACAAATTGTTAAAAACTCACAATGCTATGCATATGATGCAGAATCAGGGAGTAGTTTTTATGAGGCCAAAGAAACTGGAATGGAAGTCTCAAAACACTATGAATCTAATAATGATAGGTCCAAGCTCAAGCCAGAGTAACTGGAAAATGGAATAATAAAAAAAGAATGAGAAAAGATTCTAGAAATGATAGACTAGCATGTATCAGACTATCCCACAAGAACGTAAAAATTATGAACTTAGGGGGAGAAAACCAAACAGACACTAGGGAGATACCCAGAAGTAGGCAGGAAGGGTTTGGCCCTTGAAATAAGGGGGCGCGATTAGGTGATATCCACATGGATACTTCACGGAGTATCACTACAGTCACCTTCGAAGGACTCCCCTTGGGAAACTGTGCCTAGTCCACCCTTCAGAGCAGTTTGGGAACTCTTTTTCTGGAATGGGTATCACAGCTGTCGTCATCCCCAAACCTGACAGTTAAGTTCGTGAACCTGCCACCGTGCACTGATGTTGGCAGCACCGTACACACCTGGGAAGGTCTTCTGCAGCTTCCCAAGGTGACCACTTTGAAGGTGACCGTAGTGATATTCAGCAACGAGGTATGGAGCATTTTTCCTAGGATGAGTTCACGACACTAACTGTCTGACCCTGCATAATTAAAGACCCAGGAAAGTAAGAGACAGAGAATGGGGAAGAAAACTTTTGAAGAAATAATGGCCATAGTTTTCCAAAATTTGGTATAAAAAATAAATTTACAGATCCAAGAAACTCAGCAAACTCCAAGAAGAATAAAGACAAACAAAATCGCAGGCAAGCACATCATAATTAATCTGCTGAAAACCAAAGGTAAATAGAAAATCATATATTTCTGAGAGAGAGAAAATATTACCTAAAGGGTGATTTCTCATCTGACATTTTGAAGGACAGGAGACAATTGAACAACATCTTTAAAATGTTGGAAAGGGTTTTAAAAAGAAAAAAATACCCTGTCAATCTAGACTTCTATTGCTATCAAAAATAGTCTTTAAAAAAAATAGTCTTTAAAAATTAAGGCAAATTAAAGACATTTTCAATAAAAAAAAGTTCAAAAAATGTGATGCCAGAACTGCACATTAAGAAATGGTAAATGACCTCATTCCGCTGGAAGAAATGTCCTAAAACGGACACTCAGATCTGTAGGAACCAACACCAGGAGAAATGGCAAATATGTTAGTAAGCAGCTGGCAAAGTGGTTCTTTTCTCTTTTAATTTCTTTAAGCAACTGACAGATTGTAAAATTAGAAGATTATAACACTGTATTACAGAGTTTACAACATAAATAGATATAATGACACAAAGAACAGAATATAAATCAAATTATTTAAAATTATTTGTTGTAAGATTCTTACATTTCACATGAAGTACTATAATTTTAACTTTTAGTAGGTGTGGTTACAATTATATGTACATATACCCCATGTGCATGCACATGTACATATTCATATTAATATATATGAAATAAGTATATAGGGAAAGGCAGTACAGACTGGGAGAGAATATTTTACACACACACCAACACATATTTTACATGTTACATATTATATGTGTCTGACAATCATATAATTTACATAAGATAGCGGACAAATATATCTGACCATTCTATCAGACATAAGGTTGTTTGACTTGTATATATGTGTATATGTGTGTGTTTACATATAGAGAGAGTTATACTCAGTGCACATGAGGAATTTCTACAAATCAATAACAAAGGCAAACAGTCTAACCTATAATGAAACTACACAAAAGATTTGAGGAGACATTTCACAACAGGGCCAGTAAGAACATGAACACCTCATTTCCATGGTGTTGGCCAAAATGCACAACTTGCATGTAATCACAAGGAAATACCAAACAAACTGAGCAACTAGATATAAAATAACTCTTTAAAAATGTCAAAGGCAGGAAACACAGATGAGACCAAAGAATGTTTCAGGTTAAAGGAGACGAGAGAGATATGACAAATAAGCGTAATTGTCACAGATGGGACTGGGAAGAAATAGCTGGAAGGGACATTATTGGTCAGTTTGCAGACTTTCGGTCTGGACTGCGTGCCGACTGTCCCACAGTTAGGTTTCCTAGTTTTGCGGACTGCACCGTGGCTGTGATAGAACACATAGCTGTAGAAAGAGCACACCCTGCGGTCGCATGGATCTGAAGCTCGTAACAGGCCACACTGACACCTGGTGGTGGGAATCAGAGCCCGGAGGACCTAGGCGGCATGGTGGGTGGTGCAGATGTTTTCTGTCTGCTCCGTTCGGGGGTTACACAGGTGCACGAGTATGTATTCGATAAAACTCATTCTGCTTGTACACTTACCACCTGTACATTTCACTGTATGTAAACTTTACCTACCAAAAATAAGTCTAACTGAAGACAAGTTTTCTAAACAGATTTAAAAAGACCTGCGTTTCCAGTGTGTAGAGTAAAAATCAGTGCAAAGCGATCTGTAACTAACTACATCCTGAAAGGCACAGTGAATTGTAAGGTCAGACACAGACACGTCCACATCCCCAGGTATCAAGGGCTGGTCCTCTTCCAGAACAAGACACATGACGACGTTAACGTCTCTGAAAATTAAATGCGGAGTCTGCAGGGTTATGAGGGCACTGTGCATGCCCCTCACATTAACATTATGAGGTTCTTGTTTTTAAACTTTGGTAGTTACAGTAAGGTCTCTGCAACCCAAGGACGCTGAAGTACGCTACGTGTGAATGCACCCGGGGAAGACCCGTGAGGGCTTCTCCTGCCAGTCCAAACGAACTGAGGTTCAGGAAAAGGCAGCGGAGGGCTCCAGCCCAGCCCAGCGCCCACAACGCAAACCCACACGGCTGGCCACAGAAATAGGCTTCACGTTTTGGGGTCTCCTCGGGGGCATTTGCAAGTGTTCAGAGTTATCTTTCTGGGCTGGAGCTATCTTCAGTTTTATTTCCCGCCTTTCTTTTCTATACTTTCAAATTTTTCAACAAGGAAAAATTCTAGAAGTAAAACTGAAAAGTAAAAATAATAGTGTCTGTTAATTATCATCTTTCATTATGGATAAGCCCCATACAATGAGCGCAATTTAAAAAGAAAAACAAACCCCTCTGGCGCGTTTTATTACCAATCGCAGGAATCCTTTTGCGCGTGATCGCAATTCTGTCAAAATGACCCACTTATGACTCGGAAAAAAAGTGTGACCATGTTGATTTATACGCCTGAGGCTCGTAGGCCTATTGGTAACGTTTTCTGCTTTTGACTGTCATACGTTTATTTTTAATAGGCATGTATCTCTTTTTTTTCTCATGGACAGCAATACAAAAATGAGAAACATGCATTTGTGATTACTACCATACAATGTGAGGAAAAATAGTCCATATGTGTGATGCAACAATGATGGAATATGAGAGCTTGGTCTTATTGAAAACACAGGCGATCCCCACGGACACTTCCGTGAGATGAAGCTCCTCGTCCTGGGACGGCCTTGAGCCGTACCTGTTGTGGCACAGTTGTCCCTAGCACACGCTTCCCCCTCAACAGTGTCCCAGGTTGTATGATCAGTTACACGAGCACCCCGCTTCATGTCCTTACAGAGGTACGCGATGCGTGCCGAACGATCAGACTTTGCTTAGCTTCCGCCCCTTCTCGGCATCTTTGTGGAAACTTACATGCACTTATCATTTGTCATTAAAACTGTTTCTCTTAGGAGAAGATGAAGATGAGGTCATCAGTCTTTGTCCCTTTCCTTTAGTCCTCCGAACAGCTCCCTGGCGAGCAATCCCTCATTAACTCTGGAGGAGTAGAAAGCTAACCCGGCCATTTCGGGGTGTGGGTTTCCTCTGTTTCTAACTCTGGATGGGGAGATACCGATTTCGCATTACAGACGTCTAGGGGACTGACGTTGTTTAACATGATTATCTTATTGCGATGTCAGGAATTACATGAGTGACGTATTAAGGCTTGCTAATGCTGTGGTTGCCTATTTTGAAATTGAAACCTTGTCTTGATAGGAATTTAGCTTTATTAATAAAACCATATAAATAAATCTACGTGGGAGTTGTTTAATTATTTGTATGTGTCACTTCCTTCCCTCATTTGTCTTCCTGCAGATGGAACTCCCAAAATTATTTCTGCCTTTAGTGAGAAAGTGGTGAGTCCCGCAGAGCCCGTTTCCCTCATGTGCAACGTCAAGGGAACGCCATTGCCCACGATCACGTGGACCCTGGACGACGACCCCATCCTCAAGGGCGCCGGCCACCGCATCAGCCAGATGATCACGTCCGAGGGGAATGTGGTCAGCTACCTGAACATCTCCAGCTCCCAGGTCCGCGATGGGGGCGTGTACCGCTGCACCGCCAACAACTCGGCCGGAGTCGTCCTGTACCAGGCTCGAATAAACGTAAGAGGTGCTTGTCAAATCAGCTCCTCAAAAAACACACATGACTCATTGGAGCGGAGAAGGTCTCTGCATGCACCGAGCTGGGGCTTGGAATGCCCGACCGGCTCCCGGCCGCGCCCGCCGCCTGCCCCTCCCTTCCCGCTGAGGAATGGCGCCGCTGGGGAGGGTCTCGGAAAGGCGTCTCGGTCTCGTTAGGCAGCTGGTCCTCCCGTGCGACTCTCAGACGTGTCCACGCGACCTTCCCTTTCCTGGTTGATGCTGTGCATGCTCTTGGCTTCCTCCTCTTCTTCCGTTCTAGTCCATTCGCGGTAAACCGTCACGGACGTGCTCTCTAACTTACATTCGTGGTGCAACATGGCATAACTTCCATCTTCATGATCCCTCACAGAGGGAGTTGAGCAACCGAATTGCTACCAGTGTTCTCAGAGCGCATGCTCCTTCGGTGCAGACTAGGTGTCGTAGGGATTCCATTGCGTTCTGTCCTACAACTGAACATTTTCATAGAAGTAGCCAATAATGAAACTACGTGACACTCATTCCGCTCATTGGGAGATTAAGAAACTGAAAGAGAAAAAAAAAAAAAACATCTTAAGAGAAAATGCCAAATGCAGAAAAATCTGTTTAATTGAAAATGATGTCCTTCCATGAAAATAATCTATACATTTTTTTAACTCAGAGAAAAGTGGACCCATTCCCTCACATAAGATGTACCCTTAAATTATTTTCAAGAGTTCCTTTGTGTCTCTCCAGGGCCTGCAAGTATCCGACCAATGAAAAACATCACAGCCATAGCAGGGCGGGACACCTACATTCACTGCCGCGTGATTGGCTACCCATACTACTCCATCAAATGGTACAAGAACTCGAACCTGCTGCCTTTCAACCACCGCCAGGTGGCGTTCGAGAGCAACGGGACGCTGAAACTCTCGGACGTGCAGAAGGAAGTGGACGAGGGCGAGTACACATGCAACGTCCTGGTGCAGCCGCAGCTCTCCACCAGCCAGAGCGTCCACGTGACGGTCAAAGGTAAGGCCGCCGCGCCTGGCCCCGCGGGGCAGCGCCGGGCCTGCGCCGGCGATCGGGAGCGTCCGCGGGTCTGCACATGGGGCGTGAGAGTGGCGTCGGTCGGTCGCAAGGCCGGAAACGCTGCAGCGCGCGGTCTGCACGGATTGGTTGCCGCCCGGGTGTGGCTGGGTGTCCAGACAACGACGTGCTGGGTGACGTTCGCATAGACAGAAGAACCCGCCATTGGCTTGATTGTCTCCTGTCTGATGCGTAACTTTAACATGCATCTTCTTCTTCTAAATACTGCTCACGCTGAGTTCCTTTACTCTCTCACTAGAGGAGAGTGGACTTCAGACTGGCCATCTGGAGTGGGTGAGGGGGCCAAAGCAACAAGCTGGGAACTACATGATCAAAGGACCCCATAGAAAAATGTCCTGACGTTTAAATTATTCGTGACACACACTATCATGGAACCTAACCATCAGGACGCTCTTTGGAGAACACGCAACTCACTCCGATCTCCTTATTACTATAGACGAAGTGACGAGACCCCCCCACCACCACCACACGCGCTTTCGTCGTGGCGGGTCCTTAGGGGAAACATTTTTCCATTCCCCAATTCAGATGCCTCGGCTGAACGTAAAATGAGAATCGTCAATCATGTCAATCATCTACATGGAGTCGGTCATCAGAATAGCTCCAGTATGTTATAATATCTCAGAATCGTGTGCGAGTCGCCTCTTCCCAGGCTGAGCTCCCTGCTAGAACTGTCCAGGTCCTCTTCCTCGGCGCATTTCCTAGTATCCTGGTCACACGGTTGCATGGGTTTCCACGGTCGTCCCCAAACTTCCTCTCTCACCAAGCCTGTTAGTTTACCTTTTAGAGACACGTGTAAACACAATGTGTAGCATAGTATATGTTACATGCTATGTAGTATGTCATGTATTACATATTTGATACACAACATGCATGTAAACGATACTGAATCTTTTCTTAATATTCATGTATCCTAAGAATTTTCTCAAATCGTTCCAAGTTCTCGGGAAAGTGGCTGGTCACAGCTGCAGGAAAGTTGATTCTGCAGATGTGTTTATCTCTTCAATCGTCACTCATGGAACACCTCCTCTGCACCAGGCATTTCCCTAGGTATTGAGGATAACAGGGAGGAAGTAGACAGTGTCCCCTTTTCTCTTGGAGTCCTCCGTCCAGGCAGGGGAGACCAACAATAGCCAAGTAAGACGAATGAATAAACCAGAAAAAAACTCGATGGTTTTCAGTACTATGCAGAGAATGAAAACAGGGCAGCATCATAAAGATTAGCTGCAGTGGCAAATTAGAAGCTGCATCAATGACTTTTGGGGACTCTGCTTTCTTAAAATTATTAGTGCATCATGCCCTTTGAGGGAGAGTTCACCCATCCATGGTTTTGTAACATGATAAATGGATCATTTGGAAATTACTGGTTCACTGAGTTATACAGCTCTTCCAAACGTTGACCCAACTCATTATACAATATCAAAATGTCGCCACGCTCTCACCAGAAAAGTCTTTAAGTATTTGAAAGCTTGTATCTGGTGGCAGATACAGGTTTTCCATAGCTCTATTGCTATTCCTGGCAACAAGCACAGTCCGTTGTGATCATGGGAGTGGCAAGCTCATTTCTTTCCTTTAAAGAAACATGCCTGCCAATTGTAGAAACCCAAGAACTGTAGTTTTTAGGCAGCCATGCTCTGAAGAGAAAATGAATTCCATTTTTTAAAAGGGGGCTAGTTGAGCCTTGAACCCGAGTAGGCCCACGGGGCTTTGCTTTGAGACGACTCTCCTGCTCCGGGGGCGGCAGCCGTCTTCGTCCCTCCTTCCTGTCTTGTTACACAAAACAGGGAACATTAAACATGACGTGCACCCAAGGGGCAAGAGGTGCTAAAATTATTATGGTTTTGGCTTCAAGTGTCCTTAAGTGAAACTGGTTTGAGAAAACAACTGACTTGTGTGTGGTGGTAAATAGCACGACGGTGACGAACACATTTTGGTGTCACCACTGTGATTTGTGCTGGGCCCAGCAGTCTCCCCCGGGACCCCCGGGACTTCTGTGCGTCGAGGCAAGTGTCAACGCAACGAGAAAGGCAAATAGCATCTTAGTGTGTACCATCATCTCAGGGCCCCATGCGGTCTCCACACTGCACTTTAAAACTGCATATTCTAGTGCCGAGGAGTTCACTTATTCCTAGTAGTTAACCATGATGAATGATGAATCAAATGAAGTGCTTTATGCGTTGACTTTTGTCTGCTTTAAGATGATTTCTTTTGGAAAAATTGCCAGAAATATGGCCATTGGATAAACAGACATAGAGTTTCATTTCAGGTTTTTTTTTGTTTTTTTTTTTAGGAGACATGATCTCAAAGCCCATTTAAATCATTCACTTCTGTTCTTCAAAGTTTCCAGACCAGCCTAAGTCAATGCATTAATCTGATCCTTGAAATTTTAAGTGACAGGAACCAACTCAGACGAGCTTATGCTGGAGAGGAAGATTTGTTGGCTCCTACCACCCACGTATCTGTGATTTTAGGGGACAATTCAATCCGATAGTTTTGTTTTGGGGAGTTTTCTCTGAAGCACTGTTATGCAATATAAACATTTCCGGCTCCTGGGCGAGCACGCAGACAGAGGACAGCGGTCGCGTTTGGGGTGCCCTGTCCTTCCATTAATAGTCGTCTGGCAGGGCTGGCCGGTGGGGTGGTTTCCGTGGGGACTTGCGGTTTGCAGTGTCTAACAGGGCGGTCAGGGAAGGCTTCTTTGAGCAGCTGAGATTTGAGAAAGGCCATGCAGGAGTACAAGGTAGCCCAACAGGTAATGTGCGGAGAGAACATTCCAGGCACAGAGAGCAGAGAGCAGCGACCGTCAGAAGCATGCCGGGGGTGCTTGAGGCGTAGCAGCGGGGCGAGCGGGGCTGGGCCCCCGTGAACCGGGGACAGATGACCGCGGGTGAGGTCGGAGTCGGCAAGGTCGTTTCTGGTCAGACCTGCCATGCCAGACGTGGGTCGTCTGTCCGAGAACCCGAGCTTGTCCTCAGAGTGAGGCGGGGGCACGTACCGGCTGCTTGTGCACGGAAGTCCCACGGCCCATCTTAGGTTCTGCAACGACGCCTCTGAGTCCTGTGCTGAGAGTGACAGGGAAGGCCGAGAAGGGGAAAGCAGGGTGACCTGGAGGAAAGCCCGCTGGGTGAGAGGCGGAGAGGCTTGAGCCAGGGGAGCCGTGGAGGGGCCGGTGGAAGGCAGACACGGGGCGTTTCTTTCAGGTCTATCCCGTGGGACTTTGAAGGGGTCAGACGTGGGTGGGGGAGAGATGGAGATGGGGGGAGGGCTCCGGAATGACGGCCTGCGCAGAGGAGAAAGCCCAGCCCTGCCCCGACGGGGGCGGCGCAAGAGTCGCTGAAACAGTCTACACGAAGAAGTTCGGAGCCCGGCTCTGGGCGTGCGGAGCCTGCGACACACGTTAGACAGCCAAGGGGACCCGTTCGGCAGGAGGCGGGACACCCGAGGGAGCGAGAGCGGGAAGGCTGGGCTGCAGCCCTGCCGACGGCAGGCACCGAAGAGGTGCGGAGTAGATGAAGGGCAGGGCCGCTGGCCTGGGTGACACCAGCAGGGGACTTTGTGTAGCTCCCTCCAGACTTAAACTTCCCGCAGACAGGACTCCTCACTCCCTTAGTGAGACTCACGTGAACGTCTGCTCAACACATATCCAGGTAAAGTCTGACCAAGACGCAAGCGAGGACTGCTTCCAAGTTCATTTTGCCTCTTTACATGTTGTAGGTGAGATGCATCGAGGGATTGACTGTGACCTGCTTGCTTGTGACGTGCAGGAACCCAGATCAAAGTAGCTTAACGACAATTGCAACAGTGTGTGGGCGCCGCGGGTGGAGATTGCAGGGAGCATTAGACCGGTCTTTGGGAGGGGCTGAGCTAGTGACGGCCTCGGGGGTGGGGGGCTGGTCTAGGCCCTTGGTGACCCTCGGAAGCTTCTCTCCATCACATGGCTGCTTCCCTCAGCACACCGCCTTCGCTCCCGCAGGGCAACGTGACTGGCTGTGTCGGACGGCCGGGCCCACAGCCTGCCATGGAAAGAAGAGAGCCCTGCCCTGGCAGGTCCCCAGAGGGAAGTCCTAGGGAGGGCCTCTGGTGGCTCTGTTAGGCCAGCAGCCCACGCCGCCGGCACGGTGGCCAGAACCACGAGGCAAGGAGCAGCGACCTGCCTCCCTGCGTACACCAAGGAGAAGACCGAGCTGTCCGAAGAGAAAGCAGAAAACGCACAGACGTGGCAGGCTGTAGTGTGATGGTGAATAAAACACGGGCTGGGGGGCTAAGTGACTTTGTGCCTGTCCACATTCCCTAGGAAAATGCGCTCAGTAGCAAAGGGCCCTGAGCCGAGCGCCCAACACCCCAGCAAATAAATTCTGTACGGTGGTGGCTCAGAGTTCTCCCTCGGAGAAGCCAGCCCCGGGGGTAAGAACCATGTCAGCCTACGGAGGCCTAGCGAAGACCCCTGGTGGGGCGGGGAGCTTCGGAGAGGGGGGCCAAACGGAAGGAGGGTGTCAGGGGTGGCCATCAGATCAGAGACAGAGAGGAGAGACGCTCCCGGGCACGGGTAGACTGGGGCCGCGAGAGCCCCATGAAACTTGCAGTCAACCGAGGGAGAGCCACCCGTCCCTGGCCTTCTAGGCGACGTGTCAGATCACTCCACGGACCCCATCTTACGAGAATGTCACACACCAACAAAACCTGGATGGGAAAAATTTTGACAGTGGGTTTGCCAAGAAGCCGGGAGTACAGAACTTGCCCCAAACGTGTGCTGAGTTAGCGGACTTCGGATGCACCTCAAGGTGTTTTGTGCACAGGTCTGGGCCGAGGAGAGACCATAGACTTTTTGTTAACCATGGTATCAAATCGTGTTTTCTTCTATTTTAAGGAGTAGTTTCTTAACTAAATACAATTGTTGGCTATCAATATTATAAGGTAACCTACCCTACTTTGATTTAATTTCATCTTTTCTGTATGGACAGAAGTATAGGCACTGATTGAGGAAATTGCAGGCCAGGGGCGTCGGGTTCAGCCTGCTGACGCTTGTGTACGACTTCTCAGATGACAAACGATAAGCTCTGGACTCTCACCTGTCAGCCTGGGGCATCTTTTTGTTACACCCACAGGCATTGCATCGAGGCAAAGATAGGAGGGTAATTCGGTTCAAGATAACCACTTGCGTTTCTTGCTTAAGAGGATTTCTAACTTTCAATATATAGTAGCAGTTGCATATCATTAACAATTTTAGCCTCTACTCAGATGTCATTGGAAAGAGCATGACCAAATCGACTTCTGAACAATTAAATTGGAATTTTAAAGTGTTTTGAAATGAAATAAAGTTAAATCACACTCCAGAGGTCGAAATTGTAGTCCATCAAAGCTTTCCCACATGAATCATCTTTGCTGTTTTCAGTTATGACAGGGCTTATGGTAAGAGGAAAGGTAAGTGATGGGCTGAATTAGGGAAAATTAGGAGCAGCTGAGCTTTCCGACTCTCCCTGTGGATCAGGATCGCAAGGTGGGATTTCCGATTTTATTCATATGAATTCGGCTCTGTTACACGTCCGGTCCGACTACACTATAACTACTTAATTCAGAAAATCGTAGGACAGGAAATGCGATGCCTTGAAAGTTGATTTCCTTTACAAGTGGGCTCACTTATTTCCATCAATCGTGCTGCAAACTGTGAGACCACGTGGTTTTTATATTTTCATGTGGTTCATCTCTAACACTGGAGAGCTGTGTGCATGTGTGCGTGCGCGTGTGCATGTGTGTGCGTGTGCATGCATGTGTGTATGCATGCGTGTGCATGTGTGTGTGCGTGTGTGCGTGTGTGTGCATGCATGTGTGCGTGTGCATGTGCGTGTGTGCATGTGTGTGCGTGCATGTGTGTGCGTGTGTGCATGCATGTGTGTGCATGCATGTGCGTGTGCGCACATGTGCATGTGTGTGCACGCATGTGCATGCATGTATGTGTGTGTGCATGTGTGCAGGTGTGCATATGCATGTGTGTGCACACATGTGCGTGTGTTCATGTGCGTGCATGCATATGTGTGCATGTGCATGCATGTGTGTCATGCGCACGCACATGTGTGCGTCCATGTGTGTAGGCGTGTGTGCACGTGTGCTTGCACATGTGTATGCATGTGTGTGTGTACACACACATGTATCTGTGCGCGTGCATGCATGCACGTGTGTGCATGTATCTGCATGTGCATGTGTGTGTGCATGCATATGTGTGTGCACACACGTATACATTTAGGTGACGTTTGCAAACAATACTATTTTCCAGTCATGTCCTTTGGCCCTTTGCTTATTTTGCAGCATGACTTGGAAATTTTGGAAAATAAAAAAACCTCAAAGATCGGTATAAATAAAATGTTAATTAGTGATAATGCCCGAAACTTAAGCTGTTCTGAAGTACATTAACTGACCCAAAACACAATTTTGCTACCTTTTGAACACATATGGAGGAGTAAGAGTCAGACTCCTTTCTTTTGATTCCTTTCCACTTGACAAGCAGTGTTATATTTAGTGCCTTTCAAAACCTTTTCTTTCTCATGTTAGGTGCCACATTGAACTTGAACAGACACTAATTGAATCTTCTAATTTCTAGGGACCAACACTGCCAGGAAAGTTAATTGGATGCTAGATAAAAAAATGTCACCTTCTATTTATATTTATAATACACTTTATAGTTTACAAAACACTTCCATAGGTGTAACCTTCATGAATGCTCGCAGCGACCCTGCAATGTAGAGGAGACAACCAGAGACGCCAAGTAGGGAAGGGCGGGAGGCCGGCGCAGAGCGGCCCAGTGACAGGTCAGGCCTCTAGTGCCCACCGGGCTCCAGCGCAGCCCTGAGGCGTGCTCCAGGAAGGGGTTCACACTGCGGTGGGGAGCTGGGGCTCCAGTGAGGAGAAATCAACCCAGGAAGGAAGCTTTTTAAAAAGTAGAGAAAGGAAATTATTTTAAATGTAAGGGCATGAGATATTGAGGGCCTAATTTAATAGAGAGAGGAGAGAGAGAGAGGCAGAGAGATGGGGAGAGGGAGAGGGAGGAGGGGGAGGAAAGGTAGGGGCAGACAGAGGAGGGAGAGAGGAGGGGGAGAGAGAGAGGGGGGAGAGGGAGGGAGAGAGAGAACGAACGGGGGCCGGATAAGTGGGAGGGGTGAGAAGGGAGGAATGGATTTAGTAGGCAAGCGTGGCCAAAGACCCAAGATGATTTCTGAAACTCTGCTCAGGATGACACAGAGGGGACCCTAAAATATTAGTGGCTTGGGGAAGTCTTACGAGGGTTGGGTTTGGTCTGAAGTGTTAGGGCCCCACCGTTCTGGGTTCCGACCCCGGGAACTTGGAAATAGGGATCCGGAGGGCTGAACGTTGGCAAAGGGACATCCTGAGACGGAATGGGCCGGAGCGCCTCAGAAGAGCCGAGCGGAGTGACATCCGACGGGCTCTAAAATGCACGTTTGCCAGGAGTGAGAGCAAACGCCGATGCCAGAAAGGCGACGAGAGCCAGCCCAAGCGTCAGCTCTTCCGTATCTCATTTCCGCTTTACACGTGCAGCCTGGCCCTTTCGAAGTGACCATGAATTTGTACTCCGTCCTGCTTCACGTGGGAGGAGGGTCCGGGCTCACTGCCGGTGTCTCCGACCCTGCCGGCCGGGAGCCCTCGTGTTCTGGGCCCCGCGAGGACGGGGGCTGCGGGCCGGGCCGTGAAATCTGCGTTGGCTGCCGCTTGGCGTCGTGCGGAGATGCGTCTCGTGTCGCCCCAGCCTTCCTGCCGCGCCGCTGCGGGGGCCGCTGGGGCGCCGGACGCTGACTTACCGCGGCCCCGGAAGTGCTGTCCTAAACGTGTCACTGCTGTGTCAGGACCGAGCCCCGGTCCTGCGTACGCGTGCCCCTGGGGGCGGGACGTGTGCCGATGTCCCCGCGTTCTCGAAGACGAAGCTGACGGCTTTCTGCAAGGAAGCGCCGTGTTAATGTGAAAGATCACGCTGGGCGCCCGGTATTGTAGCAGCTTCAGGTGCGCGGCACGGTGATGGGGCGTCCCGTTCCCGTGCCCCTGGCTCCCCTCCGGCACCACGCGGAGTTACTGCTAGGGGGCCGACGCGTGCCCCGAGCGGCGTTTCGATCCCTGGGACCCTGCATCGCCACTTCCTGGCGTCTTCCCTGGTTGGCCCCACCACTCCATCACCCCAGTAAATGCAGTGCCCACCTGACACCACACGAAGGTACTGCTGCCTCACTGACTAGATCCCCTGGCCCGTGTCTCACCCACTCTCCCATCCCTCGTCCCATCGTAAAGAAGTGCCCCTGACATTCTGGTTTGGTGCTGATGCATTTCTGTAGCCTTTCCTACCTGAGAAGCTCTTCACCTGTCCTTGGGTTTCGAATGCTAGCCTTGCTGGATACCTTATTCTCGGTTCTAATCCTTGGTTTCCCTCACACTGCGTGTTTTCTGCCCGTCTCTTCTGGCCTGTGAAGGCGCTGGTGGGAAGTCAGCCGGGAGTCGGATGGGTGTCCCTGTGTAAGTCACTGCTTGCGTTTCTCTTGCTGTTTTTAGAATTTCCTCTTTTTCTTTGACTTTTGCCATTTTAATTATGATGCATCTTGCTGTGTTCCTGTTTGGGATCTTCTTGTTTGGGATCATCTTGTGCATCTTGGACTTGTATGTCTATTTCCTTTGCCAGGTCAGGAAAATTTTCAGTCATTATTTCTTCAAATAAGTTGTAAAAAAATACCTCCAACTGCTCTTCTCTAAGTGCAGAGTGTCTTCCCCAACACTGTCTCTGATCTCTTCACTTCGTCTTTAATTGTCTTCATTAGGATCTTGACGGAGAAGTTTCTGAGCTCATGGAGGACACATTCCTACAGGAGTTTCTGTGTTTGAGTTTGCGTTTCTCCTGTCCACATGTAGGCTGTCGGTACACATCGAGGGATGTAGACAGTATAGAGTGGGTGTCCGGTTTCTTCCTTTTCTATAAATTGGGTTCGTTTTCCTGATACCATTCATTGAATGACCCACACTTTCCATTCCTCTGTGTACACCAAGATTCCACGGTGGTGTGCTCAGGGATACTTCTCCTTCTGGGAGACGTACTGGAACCTTCCCTAGGGAGGTTTTCTGTCCAAAGGTATTCGTTTTTCTTATCTCGTTGGGCATAAATTTTCTATACGTCTTCCATTAAATTTAATCATTGTATTATGTCTCATCTCCAGCTTTCTAAAAGTCCCTTCATTAATCAGTTACTGAAGTGGGTGTTAATATCACCACTTACAATTGTTGATGTACCCATTTTCTGCTGTAATGTCTGATTTTTTGGTCTTAAATTATCTAATTTGTGGTTAAAAAACTACTCTTCATACTGTCTTAGTTTCACACTGCCCGGGTAGACCTTTTCCCATTTCTGGAACGCCTGTGTTTCTGTAGCCTGTGCTTTATGAGTCGTCTTGAATCCCATTTTTATCCTTTGTGTGTGTGTGTGTGTGTGTGTGTGTGTGTGTGAGACTTTTGATGCATGTTTAACACATACATGTTTATTTTAATTAAAATAACTAAAAGTTATTTTAGTAATTTTGGATTTTACTTATATCAATATTTCCATGATTCCCATTTATTCTCTATTTGCTGTTCCCTTTATTTTGCACTAGACTCACTCAAGTCCGGATACTTAGGTCTCTACTAATGCTCAGGACCATGCTGCAGTCACATTTCCATGCTCATGAATACCTTCGTACTAACTGTGCAGTTGTGTCAAAGGATTGGTTCGTTTATTTAAGGGGAAAAACCCACGTGGCTTGGCATATGCATTGATCAAGGCATGGAAACAAAATACCTTGGTTTTACAAACCTGAAATTTCCAGTTGTCTATAAGTGATGAAAATACCTGGAAGATTTCACTCTGTGCCTTTTATTCGAAGAATCAAAACCCGTTTGTGCTGAGAGCCATCTTGTCTGGATCTTTGTTACGAAACTGAGACAGACAGTTGACGACAGTTGTGCAGAGAGTGCAGCGTGCAGGTCCTTGTAACTAGCTCTGCAGACTTACGCTGGTGTGGGTGCTGTGTGGGTGGGATATAGAGGGACAAACACATCATTGCTCTATTTTCAGGCATTTAACCCTATTGCTCCTTCATTATATAACTAATTCAAAGCCCTGAAATGTGTTAAAATAAGTCAATTGACATAGCTTTGTTGAAATATAACTACTGTTTATACTCTTGTCTCTACTACAACATATTTTTTCATTTTGCTCAAAATGCGGCCACTTCAAGTTAGTTATGATGAATCACCAAGCTTCTAAAGAAAGATGACCTTTTCTAAGTCAAGGTCATGGAAAATGCTCCTCAAGTAACTAACCTGTGATTACTAAAAATCCTCATTAAAAAAAGTAATGGAAAAAGAGACTGAGCTTTAAAATGAATGCCAATGATTTCATGAATCTAGGTTACCCCTGTCCATTAGCCTAGCTGTCCTCACCTCGGCTGTGGTCACGCAGCTTGGCTCCCGTCAGTAGCCCATGCAAACAAAACTAATGTAGTTGCAACCCATCTGGATGAATCTTTTCCCACCTGGATTGATAAAACGTGAACTATGTTTTATTTTCTTGAAGCCATAATGATTCAAATGGCTTTTCTTTAAATATTAGGGATGCAGTTTCATTTGGGTTGATCAGAAAACGACTGAGTTTTATTCCTGAGTCTTTTGTGTAAAGATGTTGTTGCCCTCAGTTAGGGGGAAAGGAACCTGCCGTTCGCCCCAGACCAGGGTGACTCTAGGTGTTATAAAACCGAAATTCTCAGGGCTTCTAAAGCGGTTCAGGAGTTTTAAATGTTAAAGAAACTATTATTTCAACACAATATGATGATAGCTATAAAGTACCTTCTATGAGAAAACCAGCAAAGCGTGAAGAAACGTCTCCTATGACTAAAAACTAGAATCCCTCCAGAATCCACGCACTCCGCCCAGCATTCCCCACTGCGGGCATCTGGTGGGCCGTGGGCCACGCAGCCCGCTTTTCTTGAACCTACTTGGGGAGACAACGCTGTCCTGCTTCTCAGAGGTCGTTGCCGTGTTTTACACCCTCAGATCCCAAACAGTCTGTCTCTTTTGTTCATGTCTCATTTGCATCTTTCTAGCTGATGAAAATAACAGTTCCTATTTCTCATCCTTGTAATTCTACGTTATGCCTTAAGGATTTTCTTTTTCTCCTTACAGTGTTTTAATTGTATTTTCCCTCGTGGAATAGTTTGTAATTTTAAATATATTTTTTTGGAAGAAAAAGGGGTTTTTTTGTTTTTTGTTTTTTGTTTTTGGTTTTTGCTTTGACTTTTCTACTTCTGTTGTCATATTTATGACTCTACAGTTCTCACAGTCTGGCAATCCAAAATACCTTGTTTAAAAATCATCGTCAAATAGTGAGCTCCTCTTATCCCAGATTTTTCCAAAGCTGACTATTTTACGTCAGCCGTGCCACCCTGTCGT
This sequence comes from Lyroderma lyra, assembly GCA_004026885.1. NCBI lineage: Eukaryota > Metazoa > Chordata > Mammalia > Chiroptera > Megadermatidae > Lyroderma > Lyroderma lyra. Next base: position 27,819 of record PVJL010013806.1, read on the forward strand.
GTGGCATTCAGCTTTTGAACGCTACATGTCAGGCCTCACGACTGGAAACCTTCCTCCGGTGTATGTAGCGTGTGTGTGTGCTTGAGGACTTATTCGCATGTGTGTTTTGGTTTACTTTTGCCATCCTTTCTTGTGTGTCTGCGTTGAGCCTCTTGGGGTTTCTTGAGTTCTAACCACTGTTAGCACTGAATTCTTCCTCATTTTAGTTCTGTTGGACATATACTTAGTGAACGTGTGAATGTGCCTAGCCCCATATGAATAAAGACAAAGTTTTAATTCTGGACACTGCCTAAACCTGGGACAGCTAAGTGAGTAAGAACAAGCAAACAAGCACTGACTTGTTAGAAGTAATGAGCAGCAATCGTAAAATTAAACGGTCGCACTGTTCCTCGCATCAAGCCAACAGTAGGGGGGAGATCGGTCTGAGCAAACCCACAACCACATTTCTGTGTGTGAGCAACCGAAGAAGCGGAAATGTAGTTATTTTGTATTAAAAATGGGTAGTTTATTCAGTGTTAATAGTACTTACATACCCAGGAAACATTTCCACCACTTGGGGCAAGATTTACGCCCCCTTGGCCGGAAGTTGGCACTCCACATCTGATGTAACAAGGAGCACTCAGAGCGTAATCTGACTAGATCTTCCCGGCCTCATCCCGAGTCTTCTCTTAGCATCGGTCAGCTCATTGCAGACCCCAGACTCTAACTTTACATCGAAATCGCGCAGCCCTTGGCACGTTGAGTACAGCTGTTGGCACCTCAGTTGGTTTCTCTGGTAACACCCAACTAGTAAGCAGTCCGAATTTGCAATTCTGAGTTCTAACTGCCAACTCTTACGAAGGCGTATAGTAGAGTAATAATAGTAACAACACTGATAATACACTAGCCATGGCTGTGCTGATACCCACTGCCTATGACTACCCATGAGAGCACCACCGGGCAGAGATGCTATACTAAGTGCATCGCTGTACGCCAGCACACAGTGTTAAGCACATACTAGGTGCTCAGTGATCACTTTTTGAGTGATTGAATAATTGAATGATTTCTAGTTAGATGTTTCTCTGCTAATCCCTTACATCTCCTCTGAGTTGATAATTGCTGTGACTCTACAATTAATTTGATGAACAAATTCTGCAGTCATCCTGCTATTTAATAACTTCATTCTGTGGAATCATCTGGTGTAATAACTGGTTTGCACTGGGTTATTGGATGCTTCGTAATCTTGTTTTCAACCTCCGTTATTTCCAAGCCCCCGCCCCTCCCCCAGCAGCCAAGCTCTGACCCTCATCCCGCAGCGAACACGTTCTGTGAGGAGGGCACAGCAGCGGTTTGGAGCTTCAGTTTTCCCATCGATGAAGTGAGGATGTGAATAAATACCCCATGAGGGTGATAGGGAGCGTATTGGAAAGCTGCCCACAACCCCATCGCTGATAAGTAACCAGGGCAGTGGTCAACGTTGGCACTCTGGCTCCATTTAAACATTTTCTGATGCTGAAATCCTAGGAGGCCATCTAGGAAGTTAAGGAGGAAGAATGGTCCTGAGGCAAGAAGGATCGATAGGTGTTTATTGGGGACATTAAATCAGGAAAGAACTTTCTAGACTGAACTTGGCTGTGTCCACAGCTGGCCAGGCTGAAGACTACCATCTCCTCCTCGTTAGCAACACATCTCGACAACTCAGTCACTGGCCATGAGTCGTTTTATAACTTGAGGTCATGTACAAGGAATGTATAAAATTGAGGGGTTTGGAGTGAAGATGTGATTGTCCTGACATAAAATACCTATTTCTAATTAGCATTGGATATTGGATATTGGACGTAAAAAAGAAATGCTTAACAACAACAACAACAAAAATGGAATCTCGGCTTCCTCAGCAGGATGAAGGAATCTTATCCCCAGGGCAGAGAGATGGAGGACCAGCAACTGGGGTGCCGACCACGCAAGGCAGGGAAGCCGCCTCCTTGCCGTATGAAGCATCTGAGGGAGAACCAAACCCAAACCCTCTTCACGGAATGAATACTGAAGAGCGCGGCGTCTGGGCTGTTTCCATTCCAAAGTGGTTATTCAATTCAGAAAAGTTTATCGAAATAAATTACATTGAGCACGTTCGCTGGCGTACAAACCGAGCCATGCCTTGCTTTTAGAATGATGAGGAAATGCAGATCACGGGCGTGCACAGGTCCTCGTCGCCTGGCTCACACACGTGGCCGCTGCAGCCGTGGCAGTGTGGCTCCCTCAGTGTCGCGCACAGGGCTATGAGGGAAGGGCACGCGGAATGTCTGCGGCTCCTTACCCTCTTCCCTCTGTCACTTGTTTTTCCTGTCTTTCAGTCCCCCCTTTCATCCAGCCTTTTGAGTTCCCACGGTTCTCCATTGGACAGAGGGTCTTCATCCCATGTGTCGTGGTCTCCGGGGACTTGCCCATCACGATCACCTGGCAGAAGGACGGCCGGCCCATCCCGGCGAGCCTGGGGGTGACCATCGACAACATCGACTTCACGAGCTCCCTGAGGATCTCCAACCTCTCCCTGATGCACAATGGGAACTACACCTGCATAGCCCGGAACGAGGCTGCGGCCGTGGAGCACCAGAGCCAGCTCATCGTGAGGGGTGAGTGCGGGCCGCAGGGCGCGTGGGGCTTGCTTGGAACAGTACGGGACTAGCAGGACGTCGTCGAGTTTGCTGCCGTCACAGTAACACACACACACACACACAGACACAGGCACGCGGTCATGCGCACACACACAGACACACAAACACACACACACACACACACAGACACAGGCACGCGCGCGTGCGCACACACAGACACACACACACAGAGACACACACACACACACAGAGACACACACACAGACACAGGCACGCGCGCG